>JAJHUT010000110.1:197500-245583 GCA_020916435.1 Oxytropis ochrocephala
TATGGAAGGGGGCATTGTAGATAAATAGGCATGGTGGCCTAGGCAGTTTAATCGGAAGAGAGTTCATCACTTAATGCTTTGAAGTCGTCCGCTCTTAGAGTTAAGATCCGGTCTTTGCCATTCTTGATCCGCACGCTTTGGTGGACTCTTTTCACGCTAGTTCTGTGATCCGAGGGAACTAGTGAAGTTAGCCCTTCCTTACCTTTGGGTTCATATTATTATCAGTAGGGGCCTCGTGCCATGCTTCGTCCCCTTTCGCAGCATTCTCCTTGAAGAAGGAAGACGGGCTTGAACTTGAAAGCTTGCTTTTAGCATGAATCTTTCGTATGTGAGTCAGTTTTCCATACCCAATTCTCTCACATGATCGAGACTATCCTACCAAAAAAACAAGGTAGATTTCGAGGACGTGATCTAGCTTGTTTTCCTGCCAAGAGGCCTGCTTGGTTCCCGGTTTCCCGTTCTCTTTGTCTAAGGCTAAGAATTCTCTTGTCATTTTCTCCGGAGCTCTAGTTACTATCATACCATCGAAATAGACAAGAGTTTTGGTATATCTTCAATCAAGTATAAATGTTTTCTATAAAGTAAAAGAAATAAGTACTCCTCTTCCTGTTCTATTGATCAGAAGCATCCAGCAGCACTTTTCGATGTCACGCACAAGCATCAGGCTACTAAGACTTTTGTATGTACGAGCGGTGTTTAACCCTCTAACACCAGAGGCATCCTCCATTCATATCGATTTGGGTTTTTCTGCACCATATTTTGATCTGCCTCTTCTTCGATCCGGAATTCCCAACAAATCCTTGACTCCTCGAATACAATGGGATTTCACACCTGGCAAATCTTTCACTCTACCTCCTCTTATTAACACCATAGAATGTTCCTGCGAATTATGACCTTCGCCCGGAATGTGAGCAAATATATCATGTCGATTGCTCAATCGTACTTTGGCTATCTTACGTGGAGCTGAATTTGGTTTTTTAGGTGTTCTCGTTGAAACACGCGGGCGTACTCCTTGCTTCTGGGGACATTGATCCGAAGCTCGAGTACGGTCCGTGCGCCGTTTTTCTTCTCTACCATGACGAATTAATTGATTTAATGTAGGCATCGCTCTTTCCTTTGTCCTTCCTCCCTATTTTTGCCCTATCACTATTACTCCCGATCCGAAGCACCCCTTTTCCATTCATAGAGAGATCCAATCGTCAAAATCAATAAAAAGGCCATCATAGACCAAGATCCAAACGGATCAATCTTGTTGGGAGGTACTGCCCAAGGAAAGGAAAAGGTGACTTCCGGATCAGGAATAATAAATAAAATGGAAACAAGATAAAATCGTATATCGAAACGACTTCTGGCATCACCGAAAGGATCGAAACCACATTCGTAGGCCGACAATTTTTCTGGATAGGTCGAACTATTGGAAGCAAAGGGAAAAGGAAGACCGAGTGGGATCAAAGAAACTAGCAGACTGATCACTAAATAGATACAAATAGGTGCAAATTCTGACATTACCACAAACCACTTGGTTCTTTCGCTCCATTTTCGCGGAGCGGCATACCGGAAAAAAGAAAAAGATCTGGGCCTGGTCTGGTCGACCCAATCATGATATTTCGACACATTGGGGCTATGGGACTCGAACCCAATTCTTCCACGACCCCCATTTCCTTCTCTTATGAGATTTCATTTTTAAGATCACATCACCTTTCATACCAAAAAGAAAGCTCCTCATATACGATAGCACCAATGATAGAAGTAGAGAATGCTATCCTTCTTCTTTATTTCATCTGCAGAGCCTAATCCCCTCTCCCAATCCCTCCCTTCTTTCAGTTGAATGTTTGCAAAGTCCGAACTCCCTGTGTTAAGCCCCCTGGTCGAGAACTGTAAGATCAGTCAAGCAGGCTAGTCAAGTACTCATAAAGCAAAGAGCATAGCGGGTAATCTGTGCAAGAAGTGACTTCCTTGCCTTAATAACTTATTATCTGTCCATTCAAAAGAAAAGAGAGGAGGATGAATGTTAAATTCAACCTTGATTTTCTTATACGATTACGATACCACCTGCCGCACCTCCTTACTCTGATTCAAATGCGGCGGATGGAGATTCAGATAGGAATGATTCGGGTGCTGAGGACAGGAATGATTTTGTTTAAGCTTAAGATTCGGATTCAGGCTGGGGAGGAAGTCCTCTCCTAGTTCTAGTTGAAGTGGATAATGATCGAAGGGAGAAAGAATCGTCTTAATCATTTTGATGTGACATCGGCCAGGCGATTTCAACTCGGAATCTTCTTTCTACAAGTCGAACGTAGCCTAGAAAGGAGCGCTACAAAGTGGTCGAAGAGCTGATTTTTGTGCTGGAACTTGTTTTTCTCCTATTCCTACTTCGCCTCCTGTTACTCTTGTTTTGATGCTTAAATAGAGGCCTAATCACGTAAGACACTAAGCCGAGTCTCAAGTTCCTGCTGTCAAAGAGTTCCACATCTCTTTCACCTAGGAGTGAAAAGCTTCCCTAAAGGATAAGCAACTACATCATGAAAGAAGGTAAAGAGGCTATCCATTCCTATAAGTAGGCCTATTACGGGTGCTAGTCAGACAGTTTCTTACAGATCAATTCAGTTCCATGGCTTACTAATATATTCATTCTTGCGCAATTAAGAAAGCGTGAAAAGTCTTCTTCCGCTACGCACCTTAAGCACTAGAAGGAATCCGGAAATAGGTTCACCCCTAAGATCGATCTTCCCCAGCCTTGCCATCGAGAGTGAGACTTTATCCAAATCTTTCATACCCTTGTGGAAAGCAGCAGGTAATTGATTAGTCACGCGCATCCTACCTCGGTCTTTGATGAAAAAAGAATCTTTCTGGAACTCGGCATGATCCTTTGGAATTTATCCCGTCCGGATTGACTTAGGAGGTTTATTCAGAACTACGAATGGGATTCGTTCAAGGCAGCCGCATGGACATTGAGGGCATTTTTCCACTAATAGCAATGAGTGAAATAAGCTTATGGAATCGGCATGTATGTGTCACGCACGATAGTTCGATTGGGAAGGTACCTGAGGTTAGCCAAATCACTAGCTTCTTGGATAAGTATCTCCTTACTACCTTTTTGAGTGATCCAGGAACTCTCCCTTAGGTTAGGTGCATTCCAGGTGAGTAAGCCGAGTCCTTCTTGCTTGAAAGGAATAAGAGCTTCCTTTGTGACTGAAAACTCTTTATAAGTCCAATTAGGCCTGAGCCCTTGTGGTAAATTAGCCAGCCCACTTCCACCAGTTCTGACTTCCTAAGGAAGTGTAAGCCATACTTTCTTGGCGCTGTCAGCCACGCTTTGTTTGAGATCCGTTGCAGGGCATGTTAGTAAACGGGCTTCTTCCTAGGTCATTCGCTTGCGACCACTTACTGGAAAGACTTGCCTTATCCCTATCCCTTGTTTGCTGGATTTTCCTTTCAAAACTACTGCTTGTCCTGTTAGTCTGTTAGATCGCATGGACAGAACTCCTAATTCCTAATTAATGGCTGGCAGGTAACGGGAAATGAATGGAATGGCATTGGCTTATCCCTCTGGATGGATTAAGATAACTGGCCTCGTCCCAAAGCAAAGGAAGAAAGAGGCTTGCTCACAGAAAATATCCCAGCTGGCAAGGGAAAGATCAGTCCCATAGCTCAGGTATATCCGCAATCGCATATTCTGGGCCATCTTCAGCCTATATATATGTATTTCCTGCAATGTCCAGGCCATTTCCTTTCGATGGCAGATCCCGTGGAAGTTCACTTTGTTTTGCTGTCGGACCAGGAGAGTGAATCGAATAGGTTACATAGGCAGGACAGGCGAGTTCTCATACATTTCCTGGCGCTGTTAGCCTGCCCTAATCTACTTACTTCTCCTTTCTCCTTTTTAGAAGTGACTGTTTACTCATCTTTTCCGAAGTGAGCATATACTGAATCTCCCCTAGTGTAAGAAAGTGGATTTCTATTTCTAAAACTTGCCTCTTGTAAGTGAGTGTATAAAATAGCATATCTAAGTTAGTTTGAAAGCGGGGTTATTTAAATCCCAATGCCCTCTTTGGACATTGTTAGAGTTCTCTAGCGCCTGAGTCTGTTACGGTGAGTGAGGAAGCCTTTCAATTTGAAGCAGGCCTTTCTTTTTTTCAAGTAGGAATTATAGGCAAGCTAGCAATTCTTCAAGTGAGAGTTTACATCCAGTGCTACATTTAGAGTTCCAGTTGCAGGAAAGGGAAAGAGACTTAGGAGAGCCAGCAGGCGCCAGCAAGCTAGGTTTTAAGTGAGCAATCTTGTGATTTCCTTGCCATCCAATTACAATTACAGTTGCTATCTAGTTTCAGTGCCAGTGAGTAAACCAGTTCAAGCAAGGGTAAAAGCATTTTCCGATTCCGACTAGCTGATTATAGAGTCATATGCTAGGCCAGTTTAAAATCATCCTGTTTTAGTTTGTCGTGCCAGGCGAGCAAATGGGTTCCCTAGGCAGTAATTGGTTGCAGGGCATTTTCCTTGGATGTTTTTTCTGTCCTATAGATATAGAACAACAGGTAAAGCCTTAATGAAACCTTTGGGTGATCAAAGAAAAGAAGAGAATCAAGGCTACTCTCCTTTTCTACGAATCTACAACTCTCTTTACTGAGCGAGACTCTACCCATATCTATCTATCTAAAGAATTCGCCAAAGAAAGAGCCTTCTTCTAACTAGGAGAGTAAGCAAGCTACCGGAAGCGAAGCTTCTGGCTCCCCTTTGAATTTCCAATTCCTTCTTTTCGTTCTACTTAGGTGGAGCAATCCGAACTCTCGACGGAATATAAAAGAGCGTCTTCGAACCTGTGTAGACACCTCAACGAACTCATGTGGACACTCCTCAGCCCGAGCCGAGGACAATCTCTAAAAATAAACATTAAGATGTTGACCCGTTTTTCTTTTCTTTGCTGATTCCTATCAATGAAATTTGCCATGTTGCACTAAGTTACTTACGTATGTATGCATGCGGTCCGGGAACACTTTGGGGTGAACACCCATCCGAACAAGTAGGGTCAATAGTTCAGCATTTAGGCCGTAACATTTAGCAACAATAAAATCTTTAACCCAACAAGTGCTCTCCGAACCAAGCTAGATAGTCTCCTATCACTGGGCTCACCAACCAACCTGGACTTTGATTCTTATTATTCCTACCGGATATCAAAACCATAAGGACCAGCCATGAGTTCCCATATTACATAAGCGCTCTTGGGTGGGCTGGGCCATTCCATCAAATCTTTGAGAAGGGGCCCAATCTCGTATTTGATGGTCGGCGTGGCGATAGGCTTCGCTTCTACGACTGCCTCCCCAGCCGTTGCAAAGACTGAGCGAGAACGGTAAGGGGCGCTAAGGGGGATGCGATTAGCCAAGCTGGGGCAAACAAAGCCGTCCGGCCCCCGGACTATGCAAAAGAATCGAGGCCGGGGGGTATCGCCCATAGTGGTTCCCCCCCCCCCCGCCTTTGGTGATTGACCAAACAAAGAGGCCTAGATCTGTGCCCCTTAATGAATTGAATGGTCCTTCGACCCCTTCCTTTGATTCCGACGGCCGGCATAGATATCATGAGACCCGCCCACTATTACTACGAAAAAAGCCCTGCCTTTTTCCTTCTAACTAGGAGAGTAAGCAACTTCTATTAGCGCCGGACCTTGAGTCGAATTGATCGTGTCATGTGCAACGTCCATCAATGATGGTTCATTAATGTCCATTGATTTAGACTCCTTCCCCTTCCCAACTACGAATAAGATCGAGAGGAGCCCCAAAAACCAAGAACGAAAACGGAAGCCTTTCGATTCACTCCCATTCTCTCTTAAATAAAGCTCGCCCTCGAGCCCTGGGCAGGTCGGCCGGGTCTTTCCCTGTTGTTCTGTTCCCGCCACGAGAAAGACGCACAGAAGGAAGAGGTATGCCCGGCGCGCGGAGGATCCGTTGAGAGTGTCTGTTGTCTCGGTAGGGAACTTGACGATCTTTTCCCTGCCTGTATTAAAAAAAAAAAAAGAATAGGTCAGTGCTACGGCCCTCTATTGTTTGATCCAATATTGACCGGGGACGAGCCCCTACTTCCATAGGGCGGGCCTTTCCTTGGTTTGACCTCCCGTAGTGGTCCTTGCTTTTAATAAAGCGGAGCGGGGCAAATTTCTCGTACTTGCTCAGCGGTCAGCCCCCATTCGAATTACGTTAAGGGGTCTTTCGCTTTTGCCAGATCTAGAGAGATACTACGAGTCCTCCGTCCCAGATTCCATCGCCGCGGCCATCTGGTTCACCGGTACTACCAAAAAGTCTCATGCTTACGTTACTACTGTTACAGATGGTTTGATTATCTTGGACCCCGGTCGGTCGTGCTTCTGGTTTCCATTCCCATCATCATATTGATATGATCAATCTCCTCGCGCTCTGCCATAAGAACTTGGAGTCCGTATCATGGTGAAGGTAAGGTAACGCTGTGATTCTTGCTCAAAAAACAGACCGAACGCGTTCGAGTTATTGGCTCGTCCAACCCGGCAGCATTCATGAGTCGCTCGTTCAACTGTCCTCGGAGACACGGTCGAGAACATGCATGGTTGCCCCCGTCCTTTCTTGCTCTCGGTCCCACCCAGCAAGATACGGCTCAGCCAAAAACGTGAGCGCCCTGCGCGAGCCTGATTTTTTAGTCAAGTCAAGCTTTGGCTCCCTAAAGACAGAAATGGATCAAAAAAAGGGGGGACTTCTGCAACGGGCTATACCACCCAAACCAACTGAGGGAAGTCGCATCCGCCCCATCGCAAGCACCTACAATGTCATGATCACATTGGTTTAACCTTTTTCTTTGGTAGTTCAACGGACGGTCGCCCTCCAACAAGAAAAGGTATAAATATGGAAACTTCTCTGCCATTTGGATCGGAGAATTTATGGAGGAAATCGGCTTTTAAATTTCCAGAAACCACACGATTATATAGCCAAAGGGAATACGCCGCGCCTAAAATCATCCCAAGCGCTGCTAATGTGGCTACTAAGCTATTTCTTTGGAAAGCTCCTACTGAGATGGGAAATTCCCGATAAAGCTGCTAGTACCAGGTGAACTCATATTGGCCAAAGTGGAAGAGAAGGAAATGGTAGAGAGATTCGGCATGGTGCTCACTAACCCTCCGTAATATCTAACAAGTCGAGTCTTATGTCGGTCATATAGAACACCAACACATAGAAAAAGGGCTGAAGGAACCAGTCCATGACTTAACATCGGTGGAATGCTACCTCCAATTCCCTGTATGTTCGATAGAGCCAAAGATTCCCCCCCACTGATCGGAGTACGCCGATTACCCCCCGAACCGTACAAGATAGTTACCGCCTATCATACGGCTTTCTAACTTCACTTTTTTTTCTGGTCGTTCCGCTCTGTCGATCGATGGTAGTATAAGAGATCTGATCTGTAACCCCCCGAAATTATTTACATAAAGGTTCCTGCTTTCTACCCATAGTTAGCATGTATCTCCCGGGTCATACTTGAGTATCACATCGTAGACCCCACCCCAACTCTGTCTTCCTTATCAGTGAACCGGAAATAGTGAATAGGTACTTTTCAATGCTGCGGGGACGAGACGACGTGACATACTACGATCACGTACAGAAGTGCTGCCCTTCGGCTCGGCAATATGGAACCTCTCAACAGCTCCCGTTCAAAAATGAGGTCCTATCGGGATAGGTAGGCCCAGCCAAAGCCTTCCCCTCCTCCATAAGACCCTCTTTTTCTTTCCCCTCGAGAAAGAGAAGAAAGGGTTGATTATCTTCTTTCATGTGAACGGCCCTATCTTGTATCGAAAGGTTTTTCGTGCTATACACCACGTTGAGAAAGACCAGCCTCCTATGTACCGTACCATTTTTTGACCCCGAAAGGGAGGTCCTCCTTATGATGCTACGGACGGCGAAGTGCAAGGGGTAAACTCGGACGAGGATAGGATTGCGCGCGCCGGGCCCTCCCTTCGGCTGTCATATTTTGGCCGAGCGTACCTCCGGCCCTTATGTTACGCGACCGTAATCTTTTTTTATGTTCAACCGCTGTTACGCCAGAAATAAAAGGTTCCACACGAGCTCCCGTTCTGCGGCGTGGTGGCAGGACCGAGAGGAGATTGGCTCCGGGTGTAGATAGGGTGAAATCCGCAGGAGTCATGCAAATACATAGGCCCCTTCCCCTCTCTTTTAGATGAATGGGGTGGTTTATAACGTCTTTTCCTATCTACGGTCCCTCGGAGCGAGCGGTTAGGCAGGTAGTATGGGCCCTCTGACTTCCAGCTATGTGTTGTGCGGCTCCCGCGAAGCGAATGAAGGGAAGCTCTTCGAGCTTACGCTGACTCTCAGCCTCTTTGATTGGTAGGCGGGCGGGCTAAGCCCCCTACTTAAGATTCAATTCATAACGGTCATTTTCTGTTGTCGTGACGCTTTGGTTAGGCCGACTACTAGACTACTAGAGGTTCCTTCTAGCTTCTATAGGGGCCTTTCCACTTTGGTGTAGTTTTAGTTTGTATTGGTACTGAATGAACATATCAAACAAAGGAAGGCGATCATATCGTGCCATCAAACTATTTTATATGTCTAGAGAGATCCCCTAGATATACAGATAGAATAGATGTTCATGGATAGACAGACATTCCATTGATTCTTAGTTTTGGGGCTGAAAAAGCTCGTCGATCCAAATGAATCATTCTTGTGGTCTCTCTTCGCCCCCCGCCCCGAAACTTACCCACAGCACAGCGCCCATTCGCTTCGCGCGCGGGAAGGCAACGAAGTTCAGTTCATGAGACCGCGGCGGAGTGGGGCAGCCGCGACACGAAGTTCCTTACCTTAGCTGGATCTCGCTGGTGCCACCTAAACGGTTAGTAGGCGACGGATGTGTGACGTTTGGAGTTGTCGTTCGTGCACCTGTCCCCAATGGAAGAATGAGTGATCCGTTCCCCTGCGGATCATGGCCTTACCACTCGGTCCCCGATGGCCGGCGGGGGATTCGGTATAGCAGCTTACGTTTTTTTGCGCTGCGCGTTCCCGCTGGACTGGACACGTGTTAGCTGTAGGAAGTATGGTTCCGAAAGTGACTTCGGTTCGCCAGTTCAGGCTCAACTCCTCGCTTTACGTTAGCGGACCTACACTACGGGTCGGGCCGGGGCTCTGCGCTCTTTCTTTCTGTGTGGGACGATGCCGGGGAGAGAAGGGAATGCGTCGAGGCGGCGAACAACAACAACACAACTACATTTTGGCTTTTCCTCCATCCATGAGATGAGCCCAGTGCATTGGACCGATGGATAAGAGAACTGAGCTGGCCTAAAGCTTGGGCGCTCTACGTACGATGTAGACTCCATCAGATACATATCGATTTCTTTCTGATGGATCAAGAATAGTTGTCTTATCAATAGATAGAAAGAGGATTTCCCCTTATTTATTATTGATGGATTCCTCTATCTCATTCCTACTCTTTCGATCTATCAGAACGGATCAGGCTATCTATCAATCGATTTTAAAATAGCACGTTCATCTCGCTTTTCGTTCATTTCCGCCACGCCAACATAGCCACAATTAATAATAAGAAGTAGGCGAAGCAGCTAGAAGCGCTCGCTTCTAGCCCTTGAATTCTTATTCACGAATTAATTAATTGGGAAAGCCAACACAAAGATTCGATTCTGACTTCGTAGAGCCGGTGCTGCTGTTGCCTGCGCGTAGGGTGTCCCCCACTCCCGTCCCGGGGCGCTAAGGGGCTTTTGTTTTTGGAACAGACGGCAATGTTTTGCTGACGCCTTGAATCAAGCTTTTGTTGCGACATGCTATGTTTTTCCCCATTGCTAGTAGGTTGATGGGTCGCACGCCCGGCACACATGTTTTGGCCTTGTCTTTTGTGTCCATAACTAAAAATAGGTGACCTAACGGCCGCCGCCCGACTAAACATACCAATAGTCACCAGATTCATATGGGCTACTGAGGAGTAAGCAATTATCTTTTTAAGATCTACCTGTCTTGAAGTGGTCAAGGAAGTATATATTATAGCAATCGCGCTTGGAGTATAAATGAAAGGAGTGGAACAAAGTGTTGCTTCGGGAAACATGGGTATTGAAAATCTTAAAACCCGTGGGTTCCCAATTTTGAAGGAATTCCTGCCAAGATGACGGATCCTGCCGTAGGTGCCTCTACATGAGCTTCGGGTAACCAAATATGAACTGGTACCATAGGCACTTTGACGGCGAAAGCGGCGAAAGAAGCAATCCATAGAAAGATTTGGCGCCGCTCACTAAATTCTGTGGTTAATGATATTTGTAAATCGGCGGTCCCTGTTTGGAAAAGAATCAACAGAATAGCTAATAGCATAAAAACAGATCCAAGTAAAGTATAAAGGAAAACTGATATGCTGCCTTGATCTTTCTTTTGTCTCGAACCCCAGACCCCTATAATTATGGTAGAGTAAGGGGTGGCCCCAAAGCGGAATTGACCGGTGGTGGTTGGTCGAAGCTCCAGTAGGTAGCCACTCCCTTCTCAGGGAACCGTACGTGAGACTTCCGCATCATACGGCTCCGTCCCGAGCTTCCGTCGTCGGCCCTTGTCATTAGACCACTATCTATGCATGTATATTAAGCCTGGACTCGAATCTTTTGCTTCTCGGGTGGTGGCGAACAATGCAGCTTGCGTTGCGGGAGATGCCCGCCCGTAGGGCCCGCTTCTCGCCCGAAAGAACCGCTCACTTGCTTGCTAGCCGGACTAGTGGGGGGCCCTATCCGGAGACATACTGAAAACCATGCCTTTCGAACCGAACGCTACGCCCGTCTTCAAAATTAAAAAAAAAGGGGGAATAAAGATGGAGTGCGGTGCGGCCTGTAGAGCACATGTAACGCACAGTCGGTTGCTCACGCAGTGGATATCTCTCTAGATATCTAGAGAGATGTTAAAGTCATAGCCTTTCTTTTATGGCCGCCCCCCGACTTACGGCTTTACGCTACTACTACTGTGATGTGAGCGGTTCAAATTGGTTTGAGTTTCCCAATTATCCTGGTTGAACTTGTATGCAGCACTTATACGAAGGTGCATGCATAAAGGTTTGGAACTCTTTTCTTATCTGAATCTTTATTTAAGACAGGACCCTACAGGATCCTATTCTCGAACCCTCTACCGAGCTTAACCCTGCCCGCATTTCCTTTTTTTAGCGGGCAAAAGAAATGTCTCCACCTGCTGCCAACAGCCTTTCTTCGAATTCTACTGAACGGGTCGATCCTCCCTCCCGTTTGTTTTAGCAACTTATCCTAAGGTCTCCTCACCAAGAGCTCCCCGGCGACGACAGAGGAACCAACCCGCCTGCTGTGGCGGGGCGGCTTTTTTTCACAATAAGACCTGGACGATTATCCCTACCCTCGGTAGCTTACGAGTTTACGTCCATCCCTGGTTGGGTACAGTTTCCTTTCGATTTCTCCCTTGTAGCCGTTACCCGAATTCGCGCAAGTGTGTCCACACCCCCCAAACTGACTTGACGAGGAATCCATTATCGCGAACAAACACAACCCCTACACACACCTAGGAGCACCCCTTCCTGCATATCCATACAAGACCCGAGTAGGCGGGTCGAGGTCCTATGAGGTACCCACTACTCGGAGTACCCTCCCAAAAGGAAAAAGATGTGTCTGTCAGGTTCGGTTCGTCTTAGTTGGGTTGGGCGGGTTCGACCATAAATGCTATGCTTACGCACAAGACTACCCCTCTTCCCGAAAGCTTCGCGGGGACTACTTTACGACGGACGACCGCCCGTAGGGGGTTTACTGCACAAGGCCCCTGCAGAGGAAAAGCTTTATCCCAGCGAATAGAAGATGCTCAGCTCCGCACAACATAGGGATTAGCACGCTTTCGGGAAGAACATAGAATAGTAGAGGATCCAGCATGCGGAACACGGCGATCATTAGAAATTCACGAATTAGAGATGCTGTAATATACTCTTTCCCATAACTTCTCATACCAGACCAACCCACTAAAATACAAATAGGGATCAGAAATGTGGTCAATATCACGAAGAAAAAAGAGAGACCGTCTATACCCAAATTAAAATTGATGTTTTCATAAGGAAGCCATCGAAGGCTTTCCACAAATTGAGATTTGGCCGTAGAAGGATCGAATTGTATCCGAGGAACAGGGGAATACAAAAAAGTAATAAGAGAGGCACACAGACCAATCAATCGTATAGGTCGTATTCTTGAATTTGGAATGAAAAGAGGAATAATGCTTCCTAGCACGGGACACAGAATAGGACCACTTAGATCAGAATAGCATTCACAGAAATGTTCTAACATAGAGTAGAATCGAACATTGAAGAGATTAGTTGACAACAGTCAAAAGATGGGCGCCTAATTCCAATACAATAGGGGTCTATCAGTGCAAGTCAGCTGAACACCGTGATAGATGAGTGGGTAGGTGGGTTAGGTGCGCCTCTCGTCCAGTGGGAAGTATTGAGGCGAGTCTCCTCCCCCCTTCCTTTTTCTACTTTTCCTCTCTCCTTTTGCTTGTGCTTCTACCCGGGCTTTTCATTTTTATAGATAGAGACCCGAGGAAATTTTTCTAAGATGCATTGCTCGATTTTGCATGCTCTGCTCCCAAAATGCAGAGAGACTTTAGAGGGCAGATCCGGGTTGGTCCGGAAAGTCATGGGAGAGGCGGGCTAAGTGAAAGAAAAAAAAAGAATATGAATATAAATGGAGCTATGTCGACTTACGTACGTCTCGTTGACCAAACGATCAGGTATACCACGCCACGTATCATCCCCTCTTTCTATAGAGGAGAGATAAAGAAAAAGAAAAGAGATAGCGATCGTGCCGTAAGACCTTGTTCGTTTCTACTTGACGTTATTTTCCTCGCTCGGTTTTTTTACATTAAGGCGGCCTTTTAGTTTAGGGCTTACTTAGCGCTTGCGCTAAGGACAGAGTCAAACTTGGATTTAAAAAAACAACCTTTCCCTTATTAGCCGGAATACAAGTGTACTCCTTGATCTTTAGTAAAGGCGGATTAAGCCAAAAAAAATCTTTTTTTTTCAAAAAGTATCAACGTCCTCGTTGAGAGTCGCTCTGCGAGACGTCCAGTAGTCTCTGACTTGGTCTTCGAATCGTATCAGCCCGTTACCAGCTTGCCTCGCTCTCAGGTTGGCCCTTCTACTTGACTAAGTAGTATTCTTTCTACTCGTGCAGTGGGTGTATGGGCTAGCCCATGGTGCGGTCAGCTATGATATATATACTCTTTTTCTTTCTTAGTAAGTAAGTTAATCTACAACATCTGGTGGTGCCCTCGTGGGCTGGGCACGTTCCTCTCTGGGTCGGTCTGGTCTAATCGAAGTCAACTGACTCACACGGAATACGGGGTGAGTTTTCACCGAGCTGATCGCTTGAGTCTATAGGCTACCTCTCCTATCCGCTTCTCTACAAGGTCTACTTTCTTCTTCCTTAAGACCGGGCCAAGCCTTTAGTTTAAGTAGGTTTGGGCTAGGTCGTTGCGCTCCTGCCACGTCTTGGCAAAGTAGGCTGATGGTCAAGCCTCCTCCTGCCGCAATGGTGTGGGGCGTCAGAGGCTGCTGCCCCGTGGCCAACTCGAAGGGGCTGAAGTTCGACGCAGAGCTTTTTGGTTGTTAATTTTAGCAGCACTGAGCTACATCCAACAGCTCCAGTCCTTCTGGTTGGTTTGCTTGCACTAAAGTGCCTTAAGTAGCCCTCGAGGAGTCCGTTTATATCCGTCTGAGCTTTCAAATATATACCGACCGTAGGTATCTATCTAACTTACCATCAGATACCGACAGTCGTCTTCTAACATTACCGACCTTTAAATATCGGGTTTTCATCATAAGAAACAAACCTGATTTCCGAGACCTCTTGCATTGCATTACCATAACGAAAAAAAAAAAAGAGAGAAATTGCTCTTGTGACTCGGAATGAACCTTTCTCGGTGGAAGAAAGGAATAGCGATGGATTCCTATGAAGCATTCAGGAACAAGAAGATTCAATCAATCGGACGACGAATTTTACGTGGTCCAAGGAAATCAAAGGTCCGTTTCACGATTTCATCTATATCGAATCTGAATATCAGAATAGCTTATATAGTCATGATTCAATTCAGGTCCACTGACTTTTGATTGATTTCTCTTCGGATCTGATTGGAACATTTGAGAAGTAGGAAGACTTTGGCGGGCGATTCAGAATTGGTATCTAGAATATCTATGTCCTAGGACATAAAATATGAATAGATATAATAATGAAGAGAAATGAAATCTATATCTAATCTAAGAATTTTTAGGCTGTACACCTAATTTTTTTGCCTTTCCTGGGATTGTAGTTCAATCGGTCAGAGCACCGCCCTGTCAAGGCGGAAGCTGCGGGTTCGAGCCCCGTCAGTCCCGACCTAGGATCCGATGAATCGATCAATTCATCTCTCTCTGTAGGGGGGGCTTAGGATCTAATTCCCAGCAGGAGGATCCTTCTTTCGTTTCGCATTTATCATCGGACAAATCAAGGAATCAAAATTACAATAACTAGTACCGATTGATGGAGGAGAGACATATGTAGGTTGGTACAATCGGGGGTATCACCATATAAAGCATATTAAGTAAGGATTCAAAGAGAGACCATACAGGTCTGGCTTTTTTCGATTGTTCCTGGCCCATCGAATAGAGTAGCAATTTCTTTCCCGGGAGCACATAACATTTTCTTTTTTTTTCTTCGCTACACCTATTCTTCTTCCAATCAATTCGAAATAATCGTCAACTGCTCTACTCTAATTCATAGGTTTTTTAATTGTATTGATACCGGGATCTATCGAAACAATAGTATGGGCATATAAAAAAAAAGCAAGTCATCCCTTAGCACAAGCACTAAGTAAGCAAGCTACCTTTTTTTCTATAAGAAAAATCACCCATCAAATATTGAATGACTGAGCACTCAAATCCTATCGCGAGTCTTGATACATAGTATCTTAAGTCCTTTCCACAACTCCTAATTTTATTCTCCATCGGCCCTAATTCACGACTCAGTCAGTAGACACTACACTAGTAGGGTAGTCAGTTATGTAATTAGGAATAAACCAAAAACGCCTTCTTGGATCCTAGGAGCAAGGATTTACAGTCCTTTAGAACAACCTTTGATCCCAAGATTTCCGGCCCTGACTTTCGTATTTTTAATCTCACAATTGAATCTGACTACCCAAGTCGATCCTATTGGCAACGGGCAAACGACGGCGGGATCTCGGTGCCTTTCTTGCTCTTGAAAGAATAGAAGTTGAGTTCGAGTTGTTATCATGCCGGATCAGAAAAGTCAAAAGCCATACTAAGAGCCAGCGGACCTGCTCACGGGAGTCAGGCCTGTTCTGTAGTGGGCAGACGTAGCAGGGCCATCTGAAAGAATATAGGAAAAAGAGCCAGCCGCTGGAGAAAACAAATTACGCCGGGTTCTCAATTCCATGGAGTATGTAGTGAGTTTGAATTGACCTGGTTAGCTAGAACGCTACCGTCCTCAGGTTCAACCAACCGTTGGTTTGTTTTTAACAAGATTTCACTGAAGTGAACCCGTTGGTGAAACCTGAGCGTAGCTAATGAAAGGGACTTAAATTAGAACAGAACCGACTATAAGCCCTGAGAGCCAGCAAGCAAACCCCCCTGACTCTCTCTCTATAAAAAAAATGCGTAGTAAACTCCTTGTTTGTTTTATTTCCGATAGCTGCCGTTTTTCCAGTTTTCAAGTCAAGCGAGAAAGCAAGTGGAATAATCCTTTCCTTTTTTCGGCCATTTCTCAGCAATAGCTACCTGAATGGAAGCAAGCTACCTTCGGGGATAAGAAGAAGAGTGGTCGAAGACTACGAGTCGAAGCTAAGACCAATCTAAGCCAATATCCCTCAGCTGGAAACTATATAGATAGCTTTTTAGCGCTTAGCTACTTTATCCTTCTGCGCCGCTAGCGCTACTACTCCTAGTGATAGGAATAAACTACTTTTTCGCGAGAAGGCCCATCTCGTCTCGGACCGGTGACGTATTCTAATGATCTGGATCTCTGGCTTATCTCTTACTTGACGGATTAGATTTCGGCTAGTGGGATTTAAGTGACGATAATCAGGGAAAAGGGTTGATTGGCTCTGATCGATACCATCTAAAAGTGCTTGCTTCATCCATTCGTGACATTACATTACTGGTTATTCTTACTAAGTTTCGCCTCTAGTGACTCTTGGAATCATGCGCATGGCTCCATGTCGGCCTTAATTTTGCGTCGGTGTAACGACCGGTGCAAGTAACAAATACTACCTACGAGTCTCATTCTCTCGCATTCGTCCTTACCTGTGTTCTATTCTATTGATCCAGTTTAGGCAGCTTTCAGTCTCTATAAACTTTATGGAATATCTCTTACACAAGATACGAAGTCATCAATCAATGGCATGAAGGACAGGAACAGAAAGACTTTATTTAGGTCAGTGGGTAAGCAAGCAAGCCTTGCAGTGTGACTGCAACTTGCTAGCTGACACCGGCTACCGCAAAGAGTTCAGTGTAAAAAAAGCTAAAGAAAAGACCCTTCCATTATTATACTGAATATTAGCTTTTAACCCCTTACGCAATGAAGCAAAGTTCAGAACTTTAGTCAGGGTCAACTCAAGATAACTCTTTCATCCGTCGAAGCAGAGACAGGAATTGCTACTTGAACTAGAAAGCATACTACTTAGATAATAGTTATTCATGTACACATCCCGTAGGCAAGGAAAGAGATTATTAGAAAGCCAAGCCAGTGCAGAGAGAGAAAGTATAGTTACATAAAGAAGAGGAACCTTTTGCCAGAGGAGGCTATGAAATAGTAGCCAGTGATTGCTTTGGCAAGCTAACTGAAGGATCGAGGATAAAACCTCTTGTCAATACAGACAATTTTCATAGAAAAGTCAGCGAGTGGAATAAATGGAACGAGTATAAGGGCTAGTTAGTAGGTGAGGTTTCTAAGTGTGAAAATTGTAGTAAGCAGTAGTTAAGCTCTCAAGCGAGTCAGTCGTTAGTTTAGTTGATAATCCTGTCCAGTAATGTAAGTGCTCGTCATGAAGATAGTATATAGAGAATATGGCCCCAATGATAGCACGAGCAGGAAGCCAGCCAGCCAGGCCAGCCCATGAAGTTGGTTTCAAGCCCGTTTAAACGCCTTTTAACGGCCGTTTGATGGCTGTTTAAGGTCTAAGGTCGTCCGGAGTGAAGTTTAAGGAAGATAAGATGTGCCAGTTAGAATTACCAGGATCTGCCAGCGGTATTTGATTGAAAGAGTGCGGTACCGGTACGAATTACTTTATTGAATTAGATAGCCCCTCCTCTAATTCCACGAATAGATTCGATCCATTAGATTATTTTTGACTCTTTCTTCTCGGCCTAACGACTGAACTCTTATTTATTGGGAGGCTGTCTTCGCTCGCGAATGACTAATAACTAAGAAAGGTGCTTTCCTTTACTAATCTAATACCCTTCTCGATAAGTAAGGTAGGGGCTTGCTGAAGATTTCCAATATTGCCCAGGGCTTGGCTTATCGCCTACTCCTGCTGGTGAAGAGGAAGGCAAGAAGGAAGATCTTGGCGTCTCAGGGACAAATGCCACAGAAGTAGCTGTTTTCGCGTTTCGAGTTGTTGTCGCAATTGAATCATCATAGGTATAGGTAAGTGTTCCATTAACCGGTCTTTCAGGTCTTGTTGGTGTGATCGTATCTTCTGTGAGAGTTGCCGGTGCTAATCTTTTCTGTTACAGTAAGAGCTGCAACTGCAATTGAATACGGTGTTCTCGAATAAGCCGCTTGAGAAGAAGCGGCTATTTCATCCCGTCTGTCTGTAGTAAGCAATTCCTTTCCGGGCTGTGATTGATAAAATATCCCCCGGTCTCCCCGTCGGTTCGGTGGTTGGTTTAATATCTGTACTTCCTATTAGCCTCGGCCTTACCCGTTCGATTGATTGCTATAAAAGTTTGAAAGGTAGGTTTTGTCAGTGATTAAATGGAAAGGAAGGAAGGGAAGAGGTAACTCACCAACCAACAGGAGGAGGATATGAAATAGAGCACCAACAACCGTTCTACTCGAGCGGAACTTCTAACTGAAGCTTCTCACGTTTTTCAGCAGGGTCTGGGCTACGGGGTCCTTTTCCAACCCCTCTCTTATGCGTTCGGGGATGGCCCCTTTGAGTTGGCTCATGTCTGCTATCTCTTCTAACTTGTTGGATGCCAACTCGGCCTTTCGACTTAGTGCGTCGGCAACTTGATTTGATTGGTCCTCCCGGGCTTGTACTCGAGGACCATGTCGAACCCCACCAGAAAGTCTTGCCACCGTGCCTGGGGCTCTCTTCTGAGTAAGGAAAGAGCTCGTAGCCACGTTATCGGTCTTGATCACGAACCTTGAGCCCAGCGAAGAAAACTACACTGCGCTCCAGCAATTCAATGATCTCTGTGACTTGGCTATCAAGGTCACTCGCCACGAGCGCTTGCTGCGAAAAGTCGGACTTGATGCAATGGTGGCGGAGATCAATATCACTAAGCCAGTTGTTTGCCTTGCTCTACGCAAAGCCCCACCCAATCAGGCTGCCATGCTAAACAAGCCCGGTATGGAGCGGACTGCAGGCAAATTTGGCAATCGGCCACGTGACTTCACGTACGATGTCTCAAAGGCCGATGAGATCTATGATTGCTTGGAAAAAGTCGGGTTAGTTGGGTCCCCAGAGCATAAAGTCCAGTTAGACGCACTAAAGGGACAGAAACCCGTATGCAAGTTTCATGCCAGTAATAGTCACGCCACAGCTGACTGCGTAGCCTTCCGCCACGCAATACAGGACAAGATTGATGGAGGCTTGCTTCAGTTTCCCGATAAGGGAAAACAGATGTTGATTGACAAGCAACCTTTTCCCAAGACCGCGCAGGCAGCGCCGGTGTATATTCATGACCACTACTTTGATTTGTCGATATAGTCAGTGTGCCGCGAGTGCTTTCTCTTTGTCCAACTTGACTTCTTTCTTCCACATAGGCCTCGCTTGCATGCCTTGTGGCAAACTAGACTGAAAATGGTTTATATAAATAAAGACACGCTCTTGAAGCCCTAAGAAATAGGCTTAATCGGTTCGAACTGAATAAGGGCTGGCTCTTTCTCCGGAATAGGAGAGTCACTTACCCAGAAAAGATCTTGCTAGGCAGGCGGTTCCTCGGCCGCCTTTACTTGGAGGCCCCTTTCACTCCATGAAGTAGCGAGGCTCGTTGAAGCAGACCTAGACAGAAAGATAAGTGGTCGTTCGTTCGAGAATGAGGTTGCTCCCTCGTTGACAGAGGGAAAGGGGGCAGAACGAATAGAGTACAAGCTATATATATGCTTAACACAACACATGCAATTCGAACGAAGTTTTCTCGGAGAGATCAGTTGGGTTCAATGCCCGCTAGTCCCATGCTTTTTGTTGGTCAACAACCAACCACAGCTATCTATAGTTCTTAACTACTCCGTGCAGGAAAGACTCTTTCTTTCCGTCTGGAGGGAATTTTTTTGTCTCAATCAATCACTATGTTTCCACTCAATTTTCATTACGAAGATGTATCACGTCAGGATCCGTTGCTCAAACTGAATCACGCCAACGTTATGGAAGTTCCTGGATCGTGTGAAATAAGAGTAGTACCTAAGGCACCCTATGATTTCATAATCAAAAATGGAAAATTGGCTATGGAGATTCCGCGCGGTCAGAAATTCATACAGACACAAAAGGGAGGAAAGTCGTTTCGATCCAATCCATTCTTGGGGTCAAAAAAAGACAAAGGATATGTCAGTGACCTAGCACGACAAAGCACTCTCCGAGGGCATGGAATGTCTAATTTTTCGGTCAGAATATCGACAGTAATGTCTCTGTTAGATTCTCCGGTCGAAATACGGGCAAACTCCATTAAATTCTCGATGGAAACGGAGTTTTGCGAATTCTCCCGGAACTGGAAGATCATTTCGAAATATTCGAACATATTCGAGGGTTCAATGTGACTATTGTAACTTCGGCCAACACACAAGATGAGACTTTACCACCGTGGAGCGGATTTTTGCAAAAAGATGAGGGAGAAACTCAGTAAGAGATGTCGGAGAAGCGAAATATACGAGATCACAAACGCAGATTGCTCGCGGCTAAATATGAATTGAGACGAAAGCTTTATAA
Source organism: Oxytropis ochrocephala (assembly GCA_020916435.1). Lineage (NCBI taxonomy): Eukaryota > Viridiplantae > Streptophyta > Magnoliopsida > Fabales > Fabaceae > Oxytropis > Oxytropis ochrocephala. The sequence continues at coordinate 217,654 of JAJHUT010000110.1, forward strand.
AGCCTTTGTAAAGATTCCGATCTTCCTAGTGATATGCGGGACAAACTTCGTTATAAGTTGTCCAAGTTGCCAAGAAATAGTTCCTTTGCACGAGTTAGAAACCGATGTATTTCCACAGGTCGCCCTCGTTCCGTATATGAGTTCTTTCGAATTTCTCGTATCGTTTTTCGTGGATTAGCATCTCGAGGTCCTTTGATGGGCATAAAGAAATCGTCTTGGTAGCAACCGCAAAACCAATAAAACAAGGGTTAGCTCTGCAGCTGGTCCACAAGCAAGGTAAGTAGGTCCATTACCGGCCGGCTCCGGACCGAAAAGACCTAACGGAGTCATCCCTTATCTCGGATCGGAGATGCTAACGGGGCAGGAATCGAAGTGGGGGACCTATCTACCGCCTGTGTCTATCTCCTGTCAAGTATGCTCCCCAGACACTACGTACAGGGTAGTACTCTTGGATATAATATCACCGCGTGAACGTGAACATAACATTAAGTTACGAATGTAACTCCCGAGGGATCGACCACTATTCTAAATAAAGTCAGGCGGAGAACTGTTGTTCATTGGAGCGCCGGAGTGCGGAGGTTGTTCCCATCATTGAAGTCAGAGTGTGGGACTGAGCCTTCCGAATGATAAAAAGAAAAAAGTGCTTAGTTTCGTTGGAAAACCAACGCAAATATCATATTGACTTTCTCTCGCCCAACTTCTAAGGATAGATAGAAAAGGTTGGAGAGAGTGACTTTCTGAAATTTCTCTCCTTTCTAAAGCTGCGCAAGGCGGCCCCACCCACCCTCTTTTCCCCTTTAATGAAAGACCCTCGCCCGCCCCTGGGCTTCCTATTCATTTTTGGGTCGGGACCTGAGGACCTTTTTTTTTTCAAGAGGTGATTTCTGAGAATCAACCAACCGAAAATCCGTAGCCCAGGTGACTCACAGCCTCCTCTCGAAAAAAAAAAAAAAATGGGATTCAATAACAAAAATAAGCTTTTTGATTGATTCAGGGCGCAGCGAAACCAAATTCTTTCAAGGCAAAAGGGGGGCTTACTTACTTAACTTTTCCTGACGCTGAGTCATCCTATTCAAATTTAGCTATGTTAATCGAACAGGAAAAGTTTTAAGATGATATGGACCTCAAGAGATGGACGAGAACCTCCGCTTAGGCGTCGCACTCTGTCCCGCTTGGTGGACGAAATCTTCTCTCCTTTTAGATTAGATAGAATTCTTTCTCCCACACACCTTTGCCCTCTTTCACCGAAGAGGAAAGAAGAATCTTCCAAGCGGACAGAGACCTAAATATCCATTAGATTCATTCCTAAGCTTGCTTTGTTGCAGTAAGATGATCAGTCCGAGAGTGCTGGGGAGAAGAGAAAGCGGTCAAAACCCCGGTCACCGAGCAGTCGGACGACTCTTCAGTAACCCATAATTACCCCTTCGACGCTCGCTTTTTCGCTGTATACCCTCCATCCTTCGGAGGCGGAAGAAAGAAAAGGTACTATAATGGATTATTTATTCTTTTTAAGTAGGGCCCCAGAACGAAAAAAAGGTGGGGAACCAGAGTTGTCACGATCGGAAAGAGAAAAAATGACTATGAGGAACCAACGATTCTCTCTTCTTAAACAACCTATATCCTCCACACTTAATCAACATTTGATAGATTATCCAACCCCGAGCAATCTTAGTTATTGGTGGGGCTTCGGTTCGTTAGCTGGTATTTGTTTAGTCATTCAGATAGTGACTGGCGTTTTTTTAGCTATGCATTACACACCTCATGTGGATCTAGCTTTCAACAGCGTAGAACACGTTATGAGAGATGTTGAAGGGGGCTGGTTGCTCCGTTATATGCATGCTAATGGGGCAAGTATGTTTCTCATTGTGGTTCACCTTCATATTTTTCGTGGTCTATATCATGCGAGTTATAGCAGTCCTAGGGAATTTGTTCGGTGTCTCGGAGTTGTAATCTTCCTATTAATGATTGTGACAGCTTTTACAGGATACGTACCACCTTGGGGTCAGATGAGCTTTTGGGGAGCTACAGTAATTACAAGCTTAGCTAGCGCCATACCTGTAGTAGGAGATACCATAGTGACTTGGCTTTGGGGTGGTTTCTCCGTGGACAATGCCACCTTAAATCGTTTTTTTAGTCTTCATCATTTACTCCCTTTATTTTAGCAGGCGCCAGTCTTCTTCATCTGGCCGCATTGCATCAATATGGATCAAATAATCCATTGGGTGTACATTCAGAGATGGATCAAATTTTTTTACCCTTATTTTTATGTAAAGGATCTAGTAGGTTGGGTAGCTTTTGCTATCTTTTTTTCCATTTGGATTTTTATGCTCCTAATGTTTTGGGGCATCCTGACAATTATATACCTGTTAATCCGATGCCCACCCCGCCTCATATCGTGCCGGAATGGTATTTCCTACCGATCCATGCCATTCTTCGTAGTATACCTGACAAATCGGGAGGTGTAGCCGCAATAGCACCTGTTTTTATATGTCTGTTGGCTTTACCTTTTTTAAAAGTATGTACGTGCGTAGTTCAAGTTTTCGCCCTATTCACCAAGGAATATTTTGGTTGCTTTTGGCGGATCGCTTACTACTAGGTTGGATCGGATGTCAACCTGTCGAGGCACCATTTGTTACTATTGGACAAATTCCTCCTTTTGTGTTCTTCTTGTTCTTTGCCATAACGCCCATTCCGGGACGAGTTGGAAAGGGAATTCCTAATTCTTACACGGATGAGACTGATCAGTGAAAAATTCTGACACCAATCATTTACGTATTACACCCAGAATTCATTGACAAGCGCGCTTTGTCCCCTTTTGTGAGGCCTCACCTCACCTTCAATTCACTTGAAAAGCCTGTTCCGATCGAAGGGAAAGGACAGAAGCCTTGGGTGGGGAAAGTAAGGAACTAGCTCGGCTAACAAGTCATAAGACAGAGGAGAGGGCACAAGACAAGATGCTCGACCGATCCGTAGAGGTTAGTAAGAGGCTTGACCGAGGGAACCAGCTCGGCCAATAGCAATATGAAGAGGTTCGGATGGTACAGGTTCAAGGTTGCCCGATTGGTAAATAGTAGAAGTCTCCGGAACCTCTTATACTTCTCTGTGCAAAAACTCCAATCAAAGGGGGATCAGTTGGATAGAATCCTGGAATTCGTTCAAAGTCAAAGAAACCTGAATAGAGATACAAGCTTGATTTACCTTGTTTTGATGCTTTAAAGAATGCCTCGGGGAACAATATAGTTTACCTGCTCGCCTACTACGGTTAAGGGAAATGTTTCTGTCGAAAGGCAAACAATGTGGGTAGTACGATTCTTCCTCTTTATGTTAGGCTGGCCTAGAGCCCTTTTTGAAGGTATTTTTCACTATATTAGGTATCTTCCCGGTTGAATTGATCATGAATAGTATGACACTGACTCAGCTCAGATGCTGATCCGGGAGAAGTCTCTTCTTTCTGAAAGCACCTCCTGCTGGACTGGATTCTCGTTCTGAACCGAAGACCCAAGAGAAAGAATCCCTTGTTTCTAGGATCTAGAAATCGAACCGGCATAGTTTGAGAATGTAGGCATCTCCTCATCAATAGGTACCGAAGCCGACCGAAAGAGTTTATTTAGGAATCTTTCCCCATAGGGGTCTGTTACTCGCGCCTAAGCTGATGTCTGGAATGGCTGTAGCGGGATCTTTATAGAACATGGATGGTTCCGACATCGAATGATTCCCAGAAGGTGCCTGAAACTATCATTTTGACAGCAGAAGTACATCCGGATTGTAAAAGTTCCATTCTCCGGTGCCCAATTCCTACCTTTTGCTTGGTGATTTTACTTTCGATTGAGGAACGGGGCTTGCCCTAGTATTCTAGTTCTTAATGATACATAGGAAAAACTAATCGTAAGATGTATCTTATACTTCCTGGCTGGGGGGACTACCCCCCTTATTGACTTCGCTACTGAGACCACTTCCAAGTAAGAGCGCAAGCCGACCGACCATCTTTGCTGCGGAGGAACCTACATGTGAAAAAGAACCCGATCATACGGGGAAAGCCTTCCCAACTGCGTATACCTTACTTACTAGCTAGCCTAAGAAGATAAGTACTAGCCAGCAGACTGGAAATCATCCGAGCTCACCAGGACCCAGAAAAGAGGATGCTGAGAAAAAGGGCTTCAACCGAAGGAATCCCCCATAAAAGCTGTGAAAGTAGGGATTTAAGCATAGATAGAGGTGATAGTTTAGCCTCTTGATTTAGGAGTTCAATAACCCGCGGTATTCTTAAATAAAAGCACTTTACCTTCCCAGGAGTTTGTGTATTGATGCCGAGAATACACTTTTTGATAGAATCAGCTCTTTGAGAATAAGTTGTGTGTGTAAAAATAGGTTGCATATAGTAACCGGAGTTGAGGACATGAGAATCTAGTGTAGAACTCGAGATGGGATGAATACCTGTTCTTAGAGTTATATTATCCGCTGCTCTTGGAGTTGAGGTATTTCTTTCGCTATTGAATCTCGTCTGTCTGTAAGAAGCAATTCTTACCCTGTCTGTGTATGAGGAATTAGCGGTCTGCAGATGCGTTTTCGGGAGCAGATAGAGTGTAAGGAAGATAATCGGATGTTGTGCAACGGTAGGAGCTCCCTGTTCTCATTCCTTTCTTTCTCGGAAAAAACCAGCAAACAATCAAAGGGGCCAAGCTCTAGTTCAAGTAGGAATTCCAATCTCAAGCCTCTTTCCTCCCTGTGAGGGGTCCTAGCTGCTTCTTTCATACCAAGAAAGAAAAGAAGCTGTCATTCCAGTACCACTGTCCAATCAGTGAGTCAAGCACTAGTACAATTGAGACCTTAGGTTTGGTTACAGGCATTCGTCAAAGGCAGCCTTCATTCAAGCGATAGCAGACCAAAAAGGGATGGGATGAGAACTAACCAATATCAATCTTCATGTACCGAGGGGTGCTGTCAGTCGTATATCAGCCTAGCCTTTCAAATAGGGATTCTGATCTGACCCTTAGGATTGTTAGTCTTTGAACGTAAGGAGACCGCCCTTATAAGATGCGAGGCTAGAATACTTATTATAGGAAAGGGAATCTTTATAAAAGATGAAAGGGCTGCATTCGTTACCTGACTGGATCAGGCCGCTAGGAAGCCATCAGAGGGTGACGCTTTCTATATATATATGTTTCCATCTAATCAAAGACAGTTCAATTCGATCTTAGCCGATCTAAGGTTGACCGGCTCTCCGGCCCCTTTCGGTGCACTATTGGAGAGCTCTTTGGGCCTGCCGCTTTCTCAATCGAAAATGGAAACTGTCAAGATTAGCCTACTGAACGATTCTTTCTATCACTTACGTAATTTCTTCTCTTAGTAAATTTATAGAAATAGAAGAAGGGATTCAGGATTCCATTGAAAATGGTACTTTTTTTGATTCTTAGCTCTTGCTGTCAATTCTTTATCGAAGTAAAGAGTAGTTCCTCTTGTTGAAGTATTTACTCTCTTTCCCGGATCCCGCAAGAAGTCATCCTTATTGCGGGCTCTGTAGAGAATGCGTCTTCTGGTCCTCGTTTGGGTGATGAAACCTTGCTTTCTCAGTAAGAAAAGTAGACAGTAGCTATGAGTAGATTATTTCGGTATGCCAGTTTTTTTATTCGACTCCGGGTTGGATGCGCAGGGTCAGCCTTCTTTCTTTCTTTCTTTCCTCTAGAAAGCTTGCACGGAATGGCTGGTTTGGGTGCTTCAACCAGATTTCGCCCTCTGCATCGGGAATTGGATCAAGATCAACTGCTTTTAATTAAGCTTTTGGATTTTGCTCTCGAATTGACTATTGAAAAGGAAGGGATGTTGGGCGAGGTGATGGCTCTCTTTCAAGATATGCATCTCGAACCAGGTCTCCAACCGGCACTGAAATGGGCCCTTCACTGGGGTGCCTCCCGGTCTCAAGAACTCGAGCGGTCTTAACTTAATAGGTACTGGTAGCCGATTCGGGTTGTATAGCTGCTGGGAAGCATAAAGATCGATCAATGTCCTGATTGCAAGGAAGATGTCAATGCCCAGTAGTGAATGTGTTCCCGGTGGGTCTATCGTCAGTGTTCTAGTGCAAATCATATATCTATGTTTTTCAAAGCACGTCAAGACCAAAACAAAGCGAACGGACGGCAGGTGACTTTGATCTCACGCGGGCCTATACTTCGGCAACTAAGAAGGGGGCTGGGCAATAAGGAGGCTCCTAGCTAAAGCTAAACTTGTCTCGTTCGCGAATGAACCCAACGTCGGGAAATGAAAGAGGCCGCCCTAAGCACCATGCCTGTTTTGATCCTTGTTCCCCTTCTCGCCTCGCCCTATCCGACTGGACACCACATCTCGTCTTCAACTCATTCCGACACTGTGAGATCCTATGGTCACGCCTTAGTCCGAAGGGCTAAACGGGCTTTTGGGCTTTCTAAAGAAATGTGACTCTCCACCTATTTCATTGTGTGCTTACTCCCTTCTGCGCTAAAAAAAGATAGTAGATAACGTCATCCTTTGCTTGGCTTGCTCTGAGCCATCTTGTTAAGGAAGGGCGGCTAGGTGGGAAATTAAGAAGAATGGAATTCCAAAGAAGGAGATGAGAAGGAAGACTCTTAGTTGTTGAATGCGAGTCACTACATAGGTGGAATTTGATAAGCTCCTTTAGGCCCGGCTAGCCTGTAGAGTCTTAGGCTTTTTACCACTTTCCTGACGCAAGGTCGGGGTCGTTACGAATAGGACACATATACACCAAACCTTTGAAGGATGAGGTTCCAGTTTGCCATTCCTATTATTTATAGGCTTCCAGTCTCTCAGAAGTCCGCTCTTCTATCTTCGTAGAATTCACCTGGCTCTCTTACTCACCTTCGCGTCTAGGGCATGATGTCTTTAATTTAAGATGATTCAATTGGTCAATCGTCTTGTTATTCTCAATCAATTCTTCCGGGCCTCTCTACGGGATTGGAAGAAGGAGTTTTCACCCAAATGAGTTAGAGTTCCTCCGAACCGTGTCATTCTCGAAGTATGGCACAACACTCTGTCGAAAACACGAGGCAGGAGTGCGTCGAAGCATGAATTGACCTAGCGACGTGAACCTTGGGTGAGGTGCACTAGCGAGCGACTTCCTTCCCCTAAACAAAAAAAAATAGAATGCCGCTATATCATTATCATGCGCGAAGCTAAGCAGGAGCCCGAGCTAAGAGAATAGAGCAAACTCGACGTCACAAAACCAGGGATAGATCGCTCAAGGGAGCAACTCGAGATAGATGCAAGATTCTTTCTCCTGCCCTTCACTTAGAATAGAAAGAAAAGTCCATTTTTCAGCACGCACTAATTCCTAAGTTTTGTCGGTCGAATAGCCTTCTTGTGTGACCGGGTGGCAAGCTTTAGAGAATAGGGGCGAGGTCCCCATACTACATAAGGCCGTAAGCAGTGGTTCGAATCAAGCGAAACCAAAGGCATTCGTTGGCACCCGAGATGCTAAGGATCGAAGACTTTGGGATATGGAATAGTACTTTCTGTTTGTGCCCCTTTTGACGACCAAGTCACAATGGCAACAATGTATCTATCTGGGGATGCGCAGCTGTGGTGACGGACGCGATATGAGGACATGCTGGAGGGCCGTTGCGAGATCAACGCCTGGGATGGGAGGAACTAAATAGGAGCTCAAGGAAAGGAGCAGTTCCTGCCTGGGAACGTTGTATGGCTCGCACGAGAGTCCCTGATGCGGGCCGGCACTGTTCGAGAAAATCAAAGCAGACCATGGGGACTGACCTGAGCTATAGACAAAGAAGGACTTTGATAGATAGAATAAGGAAGGCACTCAGACATCAAAAAGAGGGCTACTTAACTATGAATGGTAACATATGAATTGAAACTAATGCGACGGGTCTCCATTACCAAAAACGACTCGACCACTAACTCAGTCCCGCGGGACATTTCTAACACAAGGCCGAAGATGGATGCGAAGAATATTTGACTCTCGAACCATCACACGGATTCCAACCCAACTGCCCATGATATAGTAAGAACGGAATGGAAAGGCAAAAACTATTCTATATGCAGACGTGAAAGCTCTATCGATAGAAGCATTCATTCTAGCCTATTTTTTTTTTTAGAGAGGAACGATTCCTCGTCTGAGAACCGCCATTCACGCACTATTCCTCCTGACTCAAAAGAGCGATTGATAATCTCGATAACCTAAACAAAAATGCAGAAGTGAGCGTACCCCAAAGCTATCCTCTCTCTTCCCTTTTTAGCTTTAGCCAACTCCATTTTTTTCACCTGGTCCCAAAAATCTTCTAAATAGAAGGAAGAGAGATCAGAAAGATACGCGGACGACTTTACTATAGTATAGGTCGGATGTTTCCGTGAGCAGTAAGCAGCAGATCTCCCTTATTGATTGAATTTTTGAAAGCTGGTGGCCGCCTGTGAATTCTTTTTCAAGGCAAGGGGCGGCCTGATTCGACATTGTTGTTTACTCTGATCCGGTCGAGGTGGTTTTCGTTTACCAGCGCGTAGGCGGTCTAAGTTCCTATGACCGAGTCTTTCTGGCCCCTGTGAACATCTTTTCTTAATGTATTAAAGAGGGCCTCTCTAACCGGTGAAAAGTGGTGGGTGTCCACTAACGGCCATTCCTGGCTCGGCTCCGATAACGCAATTCCGGAAGGAGTCGGTAGTTGGGCACTGGATCCCTTCGGACCTGGAGAACGTGTGACGCTGGGTCGGGGTTTGGTGAACCAACTGGTCGCTCCTCTAGTTGAAGTCTCGGGCCCCTTTTTCTTTCGTTGCCTAGGTTACACCTTCGGAATACCCCAGAAGGGAATTTATATATATTTCCCTCAATCTTCACTTTACGCCACGCCGACTCTCCTTTCGTCATAAGGCGTGGAATTAGACCAAGGGGAATCTCCATAGGAACTAGTCCCTCTTCGCACGTAGGAGATCGAGACACAGCCCCACCCAGGGCTATGAGGAAAGATGTAGATCGATCGCCTCAGATAGACAACTACATAGAGGGTCTCTACAAGTCTATATATTCTTTTTGATTGCGTTCCCCCCGCCCCATCACCAATGAGGTCTGCAAGTTTCACATCTAAGTTATACCCGATCCGATAGTTTACGATATATATTTAACAACAACATTCTAAGCTAAGAAAGGAGATTTTTAGATATCGGTAGTTGTCCGGTCGTACCCAAACAGTAAGATTCCAGAGGAAAATGCACCTAAGATCAAATATTTCGAGCCGGCTTCCGTGGAAAATTCAGACTTTCTTTTTGATGCTGCCATCACATAAAAACATAAACTTTGAGGCTCAATAGCTAAATACATGGCAATTGAATCATGAGCCGAGATCATAAAGAGCATACTGCGAGTAGGAAGTGGAATTAATACAATGAATTCAAAAGCATCAAACCTCTCTTGTTCGGAAGAATCGAAACACATCGAAATGGTACCAGCCGTACTTAATAATAGAAGGATTTGGCAGAAATATGTAAAATTGTCCCTCCTAAAAAGATTATTCCGGAATAAATGGGCAATAGTTAGGAGAGGTGCGCCAGCGGCGAGCAGAAGCAAGGTTATTAGATACCTCAGGAAAGCCCGGCCAGAACCACACGTGCAAGTTTCCTGCATGTGGCTCGTCCGTGATAACTTATTCGGATTTGCGCGAACTAGCGGACCGATCACTAAGTGGGGATGCTCCTCCAGCATGAGCGAACCTTTTCGAAACTGGTTAGGAATGGGCGTCACTATCCCAGCCAGGTTCTATTGATCATGTCCCCTTCCCCTTGTCTTGGGGCGTCTTTGGCTTTACGAGAGAAAGCCCGCCATAAAAGTCTTAATCTTCTCGTCCTGGATAATATTCCGGTGCGTCCACAGAAGAGGAAATCGAAATGCATCTTGCTCAGCAGGCGTAGCTTGGAGTGGGAGTGATGCGTGGGTAAGGTAAGGAAAGTGGCCGCCAGAGAGGAAGCTGGCCTCATTAAGCGCAGCTAAGCTAATATGCGCCGGAGAAAGCCAGGTGCCGGAGGTAAGCTCTATTCTATTCGGCCCGGAGCATTGATTCCCATAACGAATAGGCTAGCTCTATCTCTCAATTGCCTATCCTGTGCTCTAGAAGGTCCCCAGTTCCTCGGCAGCACCTCGAGTTTTAGTTGTCTTACTTACATGAGACTCGGGATATTCCTCACTCCATGGCACCTTTCGCTCATCCATTCTGCCCGCCCGTCCAGACGCGGCGCCCTTTTTCATTATCATCTACCGCCCTTTCTTTCCTCCCGGCTATTCACGCATGAAGATCGTCGTATGTATGCTCGACTTCGGTTGCCGGTGCGTGTAGGTAGGAGTACATTATGGCAGGATCAGTCACCTGGGCAAACCAACCCTCCTCCAAGAAGAATTGTGCTATGCCCTCCCGATCCCTATAGAGCGAAAGAGCTGCCTGGTGATCCCTAGGTTGCAGCACGTCCGGTCGTTAACTCCTCGCGCCGCTGCCGCCGTTTCTAGGACCGACCGACGCCTCACCTGCACAGGTACCTACGTAGTGTAGTGTCGGTAGCACATTCAACATAGCGTTCGGACTCATGTGCCTTCCAGAACCAGGGGTATTCGAGCCAGCTGCGTACGATTAGCCAGCCTTGCGGCTGCAAAAGGATTAGACATCCTCCCATGCTACGGTTCCCTGCGGTCCGAACCCGGTGCCGCATTAGGTTAGGGAGCTGGGCTTTTTTCGCTCCTCTCACATTCGTTCGAGCTGCTTCGCTCCTCTGCATCCCAAAGCGCGCTGCCCTCCTAGGCGCGAAACACTAAGTAATCCAAGCCAACCCACATTACTGACTAACGGTGGATAATCATATTTCTTAGAGGTACTAAATACAACTCCATGAATGAGCAAAATGGAGGTTGCATTAATGATAAAGATCTCTGGGGAAACCGCTAAAAAAAGATTGAACATGTGGGAGGATCCGAACTAATTCAGTTTTCATTTTACCCGTCTGGAGCACTGTGTTATAAACGTTACGAGGCCCTACCACCACTTGAAGGGAGTCCGTCCACCCACGCTACCCACCTACCACCCACCACTTGAAGGCGGCATCTATGTGTGGGATTCGGCGTCGCCCCCGGGACGCGGCCAAATCATACGGTCCCGTAACGCCCTGATTGTTGCGGCGTCCCCTCTAAGCACTCCATCCCTTAGCTGGGCTAGCCTTTCGAGGGAAGGCTCCCCCGTGCGGGTGTGGGGGCTGTCTAGGGCCCGCGCTCCCCGTCCTGGCCAATCCCCTTCAGGATCAAGGGGGGTCATCCCCCTGACAATCTCGACCTTAACCTCGAAGAGGTCTTCGGCGTCATGGAGGGCCCATTGGATGAGCTCCGCCGAAGGATTGGTGTGCTTGACCAGGAGCCTCTGCTTTATCTGCTCAATCGAGTCCCCTATAATTTCATTCTCTTGATAGGGTAGGGGACAGCAGCTTCCTGCATAACAGGAAGAGCGGGAGGCAGTTCCCCGGTTGATTGACCGATGAGGTACTTCTACTACGCCCGGAGCTGGTGTAGTCTTCCAGCATGTTGGAAGTATAGGTAAACCTCCGACGAATCGGAGGATTCTTGAGCTCCTTGGGGCATCATGGCATTTACCATGGATGGCCCCCCACCTAAGGAAGGTGCTTCCCAATAATCTTTACTAGGAACAGCTTCTACGACGATAGGCGTAAAGGCATGATTAGTTCCACAAATCTCACTGCACTGACCATAGTAAAACCCCTCCCGTTGTAGCGAAATAGATATCTGATTTAAACGACCAAGTACAGCATCACATTTGACACCTAAGGAAGGTACTGCCCAATTCTGAGGTACATCAGCAGGTGTTACAATAATACGTAGATGAGTTTTGGCTGGTACAACCACTCTATTGTCCACTTCTAATAAACGTGATTGACCCAATTCTAGATCATCTTCTGGAATCGTATAACTGTCAAAAGTGAGTGACTGTTCATCGGAACTGTTATAGTCTGAATACTCATAAGTCCGATACCATTGATGTCCAATAGCTTTGATAGTCATGGCTGGATCTACTACTACCTCGTCCATTGAGTATAACAGAGCAAATGATGGTATAGCAATGAACATCGGGATGATACTAGGAAATATGGTCCGAAGAATCTCGATAGTAGTTCCATGAACAATCCTTTGCGGGATTGATTTTTTTATAGTGGAAATGCCATAAAGCGCGAACCAAGATCCGTGATACGAAAACCAAAATCAGAATGAGGAAGAAAAAGATATCGTGATGTAAGTCTATTATTCCTTGCATCATAGGTGTTGCTGCGTCTTGAAATCCTAATTGCCATGGTTCCGCTGCATCACAAGGAGCAATCTCGATGAATTTATTTAACCAGCTTGGCATGATTATATATGAACAGTCAAAGTGATCCGCTTTACTTTCTTTTAGCAAAGCTATAAAAATGAAGAAGGACTTGTTCCGGTTGGTTGATCCGGAAAGACATGGGATTTTTTTTGATGTACTGACTTACTTACGGAATATCAAAGAGTCGTCCAAGAGCACTTCGTTAGAATTGCATGTGTTAAGCATATAGCCTAACTAGCATGATTGAGCCCTGCTGTGGTAGAACCGGGCGTACTACTTTACTTTGACTTGCCTGCCAATTCTTCTCTTATGATATTTCTAGTTCTAGTTAGAGGCGTGATCTATTCTATCTAAGGAATTTCTTTTATTTTATTTCCTCGAGAACCAGAGATAGACCGAGGTAAGCAAAAGGTTTACAGGGGAGCGAGCGTCAGACTTTACTGTCTTTCCTTTCCGTTCAGGTTGTCAATCTATTGGATTTGCTTTATACTATTTTGACTTGCTAATTACTAGCATCATACCTATCTGGACAGTATAAAGTATAACAGTGTCTGTTACATCCATCAATGGAACCTCCAAGACTCAACCTGAGCAAAATGCTTTTATGGTTTCATTCGCTTAATGAAGGGGTCTTACATACTCATTATTATTCACGCCTCCGTACAGGATTGAAGGCATTCCTCCTTTCTTGAATCCTTTAATTGCATAAAGCTAAGATATGGGGAGTCAAACCAAACAAACGCTTTTCTTTCATCGAGTACTTTCCTCTATATTTCATTCACTTAGGAATGGCCCTAAAGAGTGAGAGTGGGTCTATTCTTTCTTTTACTTTCATGCAATTCGCTACGAAAATGAAAATTATAATCGTATATATTTTATTTATATAGTCTTGTAACTCATTTAGTCTGGAAATTCATCGCTTCAATCGATGTCTTCACACTCCATCCCCGTATGGGAGACCTTCCCCCGGCCTCAACAGCTTAAGCTTAACAGACAAATATTCAGTTTATCAGCTCATTTTCAGTCATTCCTCACTAGGACTAGGCACGAAGCTTTCTGGTTAATATGTCCCTTTCCGCTTCATTGCCTTTACTTTTTCAAAAAAACTCCTGTGGTTAACATCAAGATCTTAAAATATAGTAGTGAAAGTGGAAGGCACATTTCCTTCTTGAATTGCGTTTGCGGGGTTTCTTGCCTCGGCATCAGTCTTAGTCTTGTACGCTAATGCTTCTACTTCGGCTTATGCCACTGAGGAAATATAAATTCTTCTGGCAACAGACTTTGAGAAAGAAGACATGGGATGTCCATTCCACCATTCAATCAGTCAATTAGTTCTTTTTTCTTCATCTTTCTTGCTTGTTGGTTGAAGAGAGATCTGACAGGCTTTCAGGCAGCGCGGCTACGGCTTGATACAGAGGAACAGACAGACCAGAAAGTGGCACAGATCTCTAGACCTAGAATATTATAACTCCTTTAGTTATTTAGTTAAGTTGATGCTGTTCCCATTTCCTACACTGTTTTGTTTGGAATATCCTGGTTTATATTTTAAGTTCTACTTAATTAATAGGCGCTCAGCCATCCTACGATATGTATATGTAGTACATCTCTAAGTACCTAAGATTTCTTCCCTTACCTATTAAGAGAAGAGGCAATGCCTTGCAAGCAGGGGGACATTCCTCTCCTGGCCAATTCAATTGCTTGAAGTGGTTCAATGCCCCTATCTTCCAACCCTACCTATAAAATACGTACGCCGTATAAGTCTTCAAATTCTATTTATCTATTTAAGATAAGTTGTAAGTGAATTTGAATGTTAAACTGTCAATCTAAAGAAATGATGTGGTAGTTCATGTGTCTGCGGATTATCCTATCTCCTATTAAAAAGCGAGGGGCAAATGCGGTTAAGGTCTAGCACAATTACTAAATCATTATCTTCCTATAGCTTTTTCAGTCTTCGAAGTCGTGATATCTCTTTATTCGTAAACCAATCTGTATCTGTATATGATTCGATTCCTTCTCTCATCGCGAAGTCGTAGAGCGAGCTTTTCTTTAAGGCGTAGCAGGCTCCTAATGTCTAATTCTTACGCATCAAGTGCTGACTTTGTATTTATTCCTGACCTGAGTGAATTCAGTGAACTGACGATGTTTGAAGTCGGTTTAAAATATGTAGAGAACCATTGGCAAGCAGCTAAAATTTACTCAAATGAATTGAAATCTTAGGTCTCGGATTCTATTCCGCCTCTTAACCTCTTAGTTTATAAAGATCCGTATTCTGGCTATTCCCTCTCATAGTCGATTCGGTATGTTTAGTATGTACCCTAGTAACTAAAGATAAAGACTGCGCATTTCATTCGAATTCCTCAACCGCATCAAGGAAATCAAAGATTCTTTTTCGCTATGTCCGTCTGTCTTTGTTGTCGAGTGACTGTAATTCAAGTATCGGACAATTTTCGGAGTCTTCTTCTTGTAGCTTGGCCCAATGCCTTTCCTTCTACTTTGAGTCAAATCTTCGTTTTTTTTTTCCTTTTGCTTTAAATGGAGAACTCTTAACAGAATAGCCCGGGTATGGGCTTTCAGTAAGATACCTTATCTTATGGGCGCGCTGTTAGACTAACTGCTGCAAATCAGTTGTCGGAAGGAAGGGCTTAGTTAAGACTTCTGCTATTGATGCCATACCACCAACAGTCTGTCTACATGGTTAATTGGACGGCTTCCTTCTATCCCTATTGCCTACACTGTTTGTCCTCCGCTTCCGACGATTAAGCTACTTCTTATGCCCCACCTTCTCCTACAGCTTCAGGTACCGGTTCATCCTCCTTCTATGACCGGTCGGTAACTGGCAAAATCCGATATGTCAGTTCCTTCCCTCCCACGGGTGATGTCTCAGTCAACAGATTCGGCGCAGCTAGCCTTGAAATTAAAAGGACAGGCAAGTTCCTCGCCCGTAGCCGTTGCCTTTATTTATTGACTGTATGATGTGTAGGGATGGCTGGGAATCCAATAACTGACTCCAAGCGGGATGTAAGGTAATGCCTACGACGCCCTACTCTTTCTCTTTGTCACCGACTGAGATTATGATATTTTCCTTGGATCTCCTTTCTGACCTTTCTTTACGGGAAGATAGAACATAGAATAGAGTCACCAAAAGAGGTACCGGCTAACTTGAGCGAGGGGATGGTCGGCTGTTGCGACGAATAGAATAGGCGGAAAAAAAGAATGAAGATAGATCATCTAAACAGAGACGGAAACGACGGTAGGGAAGAAAGCCTACCTACATAGGCTTACTGAGGACGAAGAATCTGTTTGCTGACGCATTGGCCACACTAGCTTCCATGATCAGTATCCCAGAAGGTATTGAAATCAGGCCAATAGAGATCGAAGTGAGAGAGGATCCTGCAGACTGTTTGGCAATCGAAGAAGGAGAAACCAGATGGTAAACCGTGGTTTCATGACATCAAGACGTACCTGTATCTGGAAAGACAGATCCATTCCTCCTGGTCGGTGTCATGGGACCGACTAGTATTTCTTTCTTGAACTTGAAAGACGAAATCTTACAAGTTATCCGTGATTTCAGCCATAGAAATATAAGGCCGCGCTTATCACTTTCTTAACCAGATTGAGGAGGATCTTCATCTGGTCCCCGGAAAACCTCTTATCTTTAGCAGCTTCACCTTCTTTCCTCCCTAGGTAGCACCTGCTACTATAGCAAAGGTTTAAAAGACCACCCAGTGATGCCTCTTGATAAGGATAAAGCTTTGTGCAGTACTAAAGCAAAGACGATCATGCCCTTCGCAATGCTTCGTGGCTCTTATGAAGGAAGAGCATTCGCTGGTATCAAAACAAAGTCAAAAGCAGGTCTGATTCATGGCATTCCGAAAAGGCCTCATTTTGGGATGAAGAGGCGAAGATTTGAAGTTGGCATCCAAGCAATTCTTTAGCTCTACCCCGAACTAATAAACGACTTCTTCTTCATCTAGTGTTGTTCTTTCTATGGATCTTTTGGATAGGATCTCCTGTTGGTTGGTCTTTTCTTTCTTCTCCTTGTATTCAGATGAGTCCGAAAGCAGGCTTATTGATTCACCAATTGACATTTAGTCTCTGTTCAGGCAAAAAGGGGTATCCAAGACGGGCGCGTCACGAAGGGTTTAGTTTAAAGAATGCTTTGCTGGTTTTCCTAAAGAGAGATGAAAATAAGCCCTTTTCCTTTCCAGCAGAACTTCTTCTTGCGCGATCCCTTAGTTCGTTAATAAAAGAAGGATCTGTTGTTTCTTCCATCTGGTGCGTGTCGTGGCTTCGTTCGGGTCACACCTAGGCACTAAAACAAAACAGCCAAGCGCTGTGGCGCAGTCTAGTGAAGATAGCTAATGGATTCCTTTCCCAGGCCCCATGCGTAGATGTGTCAACGGAGGAAATCCATAATAGAAAGAAAGACGTCTTTTGGAAAACGGGATAAGATGAATCCACTCCTATCTAATTATGATAGCAAAGACTATTCAGTTCTCGAACACAACCTAATTGGTTGAATGTGGGGCCTTCGACAACCACCAACCGCCCATGATAAACGTGCGTTACAAGTCGTTCCTTTTCATCTTTTGAAATTCTTTAGTTGGATTTCCCCATTACCTTGTGTCAAAGCGCTGCTCTTCCTACCTCTTACCTATGGGTGGGCTACTCTACCTGTTATAGTTCTTTCCAGTTTCCCTGTCAGCATAAAAACATATATTATTCGGGGATTTTCATTCCCCGCTGTATCGAATTCTTTGAGTATCCAGCCTGCTCCCTTTGTTCAGTCGGAATACTTTTATTTATAAAAACTATTTTACACCTTAGGAAAGGTACCGGAAGATCAAACTTTCGCTTAAAATCCAAGTTTTGATGCGCAAAGTTACGCTCGATTTCTATTCATACTGAAAGTTGATAGCAGATGGAGAAAGTAAAGGCGGAGCTTAGATTGGATTTACCAGTGGGAAATCCGTCAGAAAAGTTGTGTACTTGACAAGCCCCACGATGCTTCTGGCAGCCATCATCGCAGGGACGAAGAGATTCCCAAGACCAGAACTATAGACTCATTCTGCACCAGAAAAATAGAAAAAAGGGCAAGGAGTTTCGCCCGAAGCGCACTTATTTCGAAGGAAAGGACTTGACGGGACTCGTCAATGGAAAATGGCTAGCTCAGTGCGTGGGGAAAGGTAATAGAGTTTACAGCCGAAATGCTGCATAAAAGGAGTGAAATTGGGTGGCTTCACACAAAGCAATCGGCACTTTAATTCGAAAGACCAACCTGAGAATCGGCTCGAAGATCAAAGGAATTCCTCCAGGTAAGGTGAGGCCAAGATGCCCCACCCATCAAATAACGCACTGCAGAGCAGAGCCAGGGTTTTGCCCTAAAAGTACGCTTTGCTCGCTCCGAAAGTAAGTACAAACCGGGCAAAGAAGCAATGTCGACCACCCCTAAAGGAGATCGGCGAGCCCTTTCGAATTTATCATTCTCTCCTCTGAGCGCTATTGTTCTTTAGCACCGCCGTCGGATAGGAATTAACCCATGTCAACAGTAAGGACTAAGGAATAGGATAGAGTAAGGCATTTACCTATTGAAATAGGAGAGATTGATTCGATTCAGCTGCTAACAAGCGCAGGTTTTCATTAAATGAATGCTTATTCAGAAAGGTATATGGTAGGACTAGTAGCATTATCTAAATGCCGAGAATAGAATTGTCTCTTTGAATGGTAAGATGAGTGAAGTCAACAGAGATGCGCGTAATCGTCTTCTGTATCTTTCCTGTGCTATCAATTATCTTTTCTCATCCAGCAAACTACTGCTCTTTTGCTTACGCACTCCGGCTTTGAGCTTTGAAAGAGGCCACGGTCACGCTACCGGTACCGGGTATCGGGAGCTAATACCAGCATAAATAAGTAATAGTTTCACCAGTGGATCGTCGAAGGAGGGCTGTGGGTGAGTTTAAAGAGAGAATCTCAATCTACAAGTAAGGGAGGTCTTTATAATAGGATGTAATACCTTCCTTCTTCGTCTTGTCCAAGTAATCACCACCGACTCAGTATACCACTTACATTATGGCTGGGCAAAAGCCTATCTTGATCAGAACTTAGTACATGGATTCCTCTTTTTTTTTAACTGATCGAATCGAATAAAGAGAGGGATGAGTGCGAAAATGGAGCGCTGTAGTACTAAACTAAACCTAACCATGTCTTACTTCCATAAACCATAAAAACATCGATTAGTTTGGTAAGCTGTCTAGGATAAAAACCTTAGTTAGTTATGCAGCTTGCTTCCAAGCTAAAGACCGAGGTTACAATTTCTGAGTTACTTGTTAACAGTTAACATCGGACCAATGATCCGGCTATTCTATTCAAAGTTTTGTTTCTCCGGAAGGCGCTAACAAACCGACTCTGATTCCCTACTGAGCCATTGAACACGTAATATGTTTTGCATAGATTAGAATTGTGGTGGGGCTATTTATTTTTTCTTTCTAAAAGAAACCATCAATGATTCTGCCCTCTCGTCCACTCACTACAGGCAATAAAGACTTGTTGACTGCCCAGCTTGAGGGAAATCTTTCTTCAACTGATAAAAACTTAGACTCATATTGAAACTTCAAACTTCGATTACTTATTTGAATGCAAGGTTCAGCGGAGAATACTGCCCTGCAACAAAACAAAAAGACTAGCAAACTACTAAACCCGAAATGCTAGCTTTACCTGAAATATTGAAGAGGAGACCGAGCTTGCTTCTGACAGCTAAAACCCGGACTTTGCTACTGGAGAGCTACGGAAACCAGTTGCGGTGGTGAAACTGAGGTAATGAACTTCACCCCTATTCATATTCGGGCTTGATTCCTGGTTCGAGATTGAGCTTTCTCTTCTCTTTATAGGTCTTTTATTCTTCCCACTTGGATAAGAAAAGAAAGATTCTATTCCAAGGAATAACGTAGAAAAAGAAGATACATTTCTCTAAGGACGGGACGGGGCTACCCAGCAACAGACGAAACAAACCGCTTTGCTTTGGCTTACTACACTCATTCTATACTGGACGACTTGAGCACCAACAGCGACCACTCCTGACATTTGCTACTGCTACCGGGGTTGAACTTGAACGAGGAAAGTCGGGATTTTATTTTAGGCATAACTTTGTTTTCCTTCCTATAGGGAGTTGAGAAAAGACCATGCTACCATAGTCACAAACAAGGTACGAAGCGGGGAAAGCATTTTCACAAGACAAGACCAAAGACCGGTATTTGAAGCTTCAAGCATTCGTTCCGAGTCGACAAAAGCAGAGAAGATCACAGTCGGTCCTGTTCTTCGAACCGAGTGAACAACTTCTACTAGCCCTCCAAGAGCTATATCGGTGGCACTCGGGATCTACTACTTATTTAATTACGATAGGACGACTAATCAAAATTCAGCTTCCGAAAAGCCAGTTCTATTATATAATAAATTTCTCTCACTTTCTTTCTCTTAGCCCCGTAGTATCTAATTACTTTTTATTTGATTTCCGGAACACTAACTTAACCTTAAAGTTAAGATAGTTAGAGAGTCAAAAGAAAAGAAGGCACAACGTTGACACACAGTTCATTGATAAATGTCACGAGTTTGGCTAAGCAACTAGTTAGTTCAATCAGGACTGCCCTGCTGTAACCTAGGGATCACCTGGTGAATGGTCTCGGGCAAGCATGTTGAAGTGCTCGTGTATTCCACTCTACCTCGGGAAGATGAGCTTGCCGAGTTTCAACAACTGAACTTAGCCTGAGGGAATTATGCTATGGGCACATCGAAAACTTTCAAAAGCAAGACAGGAAAACGCCTTATGCCCCACCATGGGGCCATGAAGTTTACCTGCTGAATTAGTAGTGCCTTCAATCATAAGAGCAAAGCAACACCAACTAACTCAATAGGAATATGCAGAAAAATAATGGAGTTAGAGCAGCCGGATGAAGCAAGGCTTCACGCTTTAACTGTAATAAAGGCAAAAAGGGTAGCCTGATCATACAATAAGAAAGTAAAGAATAAGTGAAGCATTGGCAACTGGTTTGGAAGCTAAACTTGCCCAGAACCAATGATCCCAAGTTTGGTAAGTTCTCTTCAAATTGGGATGGACCCTTCATCATAATAAGAGAAAGACTGACAAACGGAGCTTATAGACTAAGGTATACTTCAGGTGGGGATTACCTCAAAAAAAAAGGACATTACCCATCAAAGTAGGTTGCCTAAAAACTTCAGCTTCTTCCCAAGCTAAAGATACACCCTGTCTTCCATGTGGGGTGTCTAAAGCCATACCATCCAGACATGGAAGACCCTAAAGAGGCGAGGCCACTGGCAAGGATGACGACTTCCTTGTCTTCGGTCGTAGGGGCAAGCGAAGGAAGATGGGAAAGTCAGGGAGGGAGTAAAGGTGCGGAGTTAGGACTGAGCACTTCTTTGAATTGAGAAGAGGTGCTTACCTGCAAGCCTAAAGCTAAAGGAAAGAGATCAAGCTTAGGGATGCGCGTGAATTGAATGTCTATCACTGTACCCAAGGTGGGGGAGGAAAAAGCTATTGTGATTGCTAACGTCTTTAAAGGGGGAGCTCCTGTCCCTTGCTATTGCGGTCACATAAAGGTTAAGAGCGAGGGGATGCTTCATCCGATCTTAGTCTTTTTGGTTTACATCAGAGATTTCTGGGGGAAGTGCCATCCCCGATTAATATTCTAGTTAGAGGATAACCCTTAAGTAGGGAAAGCCCTTAAAGCAAAATAGTCATCCACAAATTTAAGACTGGCTAAGTCCTTCTTCCCTTTCCCTATAGGAAGAACGTTCATGAAATGTCTCATTCATCATAGAACGGACGGGAGGCATCGAAGATGCGCTATCAGACTACCGGTTTTGATCTACTCTACTTACTTTTCCGAGCTACTTTTGAACAGAGGCTTCTGTAGCCCATTAGCCCTTTTTTCCTTCCCCTAAACAAATGTTGAATCTCATTCAACCAGGTTATAAAATTTATACCACTTTGAAAGCGCCATAAGCAAGTGGTTCGCCAAGCAAAGCAATGGAGTTTGCGATACTTCAAAGCGTTACGGTAGTACTTCTAGCAAGGAAATAGTAAGATTAAGATAAGACCCTCTAACCAGAATTCGATTACACACGAGCTGCCAAGGCGCTGACTCAAAGGTTGATACGATTTGACTGGCTTAGGAATAAGCGATGCCATCGATTTAGCTGTTGGAGTACGGGCATTAGTAGTAGTAGCATAACTAGAGCGAAGGCCATGGCATTAAATGCTCTTTTTGAACGAAGAAGCTGCAATTGGAATGCTTTTGCTTTCAATGGCCAGAAGAGAAGGGAGGATTGAATACCTGGTTAGGGATTACTGGCCCAACTTCCCTTTTGTATATTTCTGCATAGCCGGGCTCTTTTTTCTCTCGCAATCGGGCATGTTGCGGCGTAAACGGTGATAATTTTTGTAGCGTTTGGGGTTCATTTGCAAAGTTGGGGAAGGAGCTGCTAGTGTTTTCGACAACTCAGCTCTTTGACTTGCCACATCTATTATCTATATCTAGATCCAAGCCAAGAAAAGAATAAGTGAGAACAAGCAACAAGCTTAAGCACAGAAATCGAATAGGCTGTTCGGGAGCTAATAGAGATTGGCAATAAGAATACAGAGGTGCCTAGCTTTTTAACAGCAGCAAATCGGCATATCGCTATTTATATTCTTATCTTAGGAATCCTGACATTCCTTCTTCTTGATAGCATAGAGGCGAAGCGGTAAATACTGAGGAAAGAAGATAAGAAAATTCTTTTTATCCCACGCCAAGATAGTAAGTGTTCTGTGGAGGAAGGAAGCCAGGCATAGAGGAGAGGTGTGTATCTGCCTTGAAGTTTGAATACCCAAGGGTGGGTCCTTTGACGAGCTGAAAGAAAGTTGAAAAAGGGCTTCCTGCAAGGGATAAAGAATAGGTGACAAATGCCACAGAAGGAACAGAATAGGCATCGAGCAGAGAAGAGGCCGCAAGCACATTCATTGATGCATCGAATGCAAATGTTTTCGCCTTATCCGCGGATTCCTGTCTTTTGCTCATATTGTTTACTATAAATTAGTATGGGGTTTCAACTTTTACTTATTTACTTCTACTTGAACCGTTCAACAGGTTAAAAACCTGGCTCAGCACTACTCAACTTATGGGGTCTCACATACCCTTAAGACAAGAACTGGAGCAGTCAGCCGTTTAAAGTAAACTCCCCTCCCCACACTCTAAGTAGCTCTAAGGCCTAATATCGGCATGTAACTGAGAAAGATGGGATTCTGGTCAACAAACAAAGGAAATTAAAACACACCCTTCTTTCTGTCGACAATGATGAAAACCAGAAAGTCAAGCCTTTCACTTCATTGTTCAAGCTTTTGAACATGGGTTGAGTTCATACATTATGAATGCTTTCCTAAAAAGACAGACTACCAATTCCTTTGAAGCTACTACCTGAAGCTGGCTTGCTTCTTTTGCTTACCCTTACCAGTTGGGGGTTTCCAGAGAAAGAAGATCCGGTTGGGCTTTGATTTCTAGTCTTGCTGTTGCCTTAGTAAGTTGCTGCTGTACTTCACCCATGTCACTAAAAATCCTTCTTATCTTATTAGATGTCTCTATTATTTTGTTTTATAGATATAAAGAGAAATTTACCAGTGGAATATAGGAGATAAGGCTATGGAAAACAAGATAGAGATTATATAGACACTAAATATATACGACCAATTGAAAAGTACTCAATCATAGGGTTCAATTCTGATCTTAGGCGATGGAGCAAGAAGTTGTTCTCACGCTTTCTGGCTCAGTCAAGTGACAATACAATGGGTGGATAGGTACTTGGACAGAAGATTAGGGCGGTATGTATTCAGAGAACTTCGGTAAGATCCCTTACTAGAAATGCTATAACTGATGTTCAATTACCGCACCTAATGAGCTTGAATGAAAGACCTTTGGGCATCGATCGGAATTACATTAATATAAACCATCTCCATGTGATCAAAGTACAAAATTGGCATAGGTAGGACTGGACAAGACGACTTTCATTTGTATCGGAGGTTGGGAATGACTATTTGATTCTGACTACGCCGGGTCTTTCATCACAAATGTCAAATCTCATGGACGAGGAAACAAGCAAGTTGATCTCAGGTGAAAGAGAAGAATAGCTTGCATCTCGGACAAAGACTCACTTCAATAGCTAAACCCCATACCATATGTGTATCTATCCGTCACGAGCAATCGAATGACTTTTTAGGGACTCAAGTCAGCTACGAAAGGTTAAGCGGGATATCTATTCTTTCTAAATAGACTACTTGTGAATCAGGGACTAGGGAAAAACAAGAAAAGGGATAGACGTTAGCCGGAGAAAGGGCCTACTCAATCTCCGAAAGGTAGCTAGAATCGATTCTATTCTAAGGTGCAATGCAAGGTTTTGATTTTATTCCTGGGGGAGGTTGTTTTGAATCAAGGTTTTCCCAGCGACTCTCTGCTGCTTTGACTTAGCTGCAAACAGCTAACCTGCCTTTGCGGAAGGCCCTGTATAGCCGGGGAGTGAGGAAGTGGGACTGTGGAACAAACCAGTAGCAATAAAATAAATAAGAAGGTGCCATCCTCACCTCAAGTTAGAATTCTGCTTGAACTGGATGCTCTACAGCTAATGGGATAGAAGAAAGCCTAAGCAAGGCAGATCCATAGGCCATAGGCTAAGGAGAGAAACCCGGTATTCTGACCCAACCTATGAGCTTCTGGGCAAAACTGTGCTTTAAACATACCCTTTGGGTTATAGTTCTGAAAGCCTTAGCTTCGTCTCTGAAGTTCCACAGGAACGTAAGCCAACTTAACTCCCAACTCTCATTAGCGAAGCTAGAGTAGCAATCTTTCTATCAATGACTTTTCTTGCCATCTTGATTGCCGCCCGTGTGGAATTGACCTAGAAGAATGAGTCTGGACTGAAAGCCCTTCCCACCTCCTTGAATAGAAAGTTTTTTCCTCTGTTGTTGAATCGGTTCTATCTGAATCCTTCCTGAGACTGGAAAAAGGGACTGCGTGGCGGCTACCAACAAGACTGACGAGTCCAGATGGATGACTAATCTACAGAATCGAAGGAAACTGAAGAACGAGAGAGTCTGCCTCTTAAGTAAGAGACTGACTTGGGATTCCCACTCAGATCCACTGAAGCTATATTGGCACATCTCTTCTAATTTGAACCCGAAGTAGGATTCGAACCCTACCTTTATTCAGATAAACTGACTGCTCTACCAACTAGCCTTCCGTGGGCTTAAGACACTGATTTGCTAGATCTATATACAACCTTCTTGTATCATGGGTTTGAATCCCATAAGAGCTACATAACCATGTAGCGTTGGGCTTAACTGAGACCAGACATCTGCTTTTACTGCCATTGGTTTTGTTCGTCGTGGCGAAGTGGTCCATAATTCACTTAGTACTCGGTATAACTCATGCGTGAAAGAAAGCCCTTTACACGCCGAGACACTGAATGAAACTTATAAAATGCCTTTCTTTCCTCTTTCCCATAAGATGAAAGCAAAGCTGGAATAGGATGTGTTCAAACTTCTTAGCCCTCGTCAGCTGCCCTTGCTACGCTTCGGATGCTATGAGCTCGGCTTAGCTTCACTTCGTCGGGAAGGAGGTAGCTAAGGTCAACCTCCGGAAGGGGGATACAAAAACTTCTCCACCCAAGAAGAGCTACTATCTACTGCTAGCTCCTAGCTGTTGGCATCCCAGCAGCACTTTCAGGTGGGCTAAAAAAAAGAGCCCCCAAAGGAAGCCAGTAAGCGAAATAGGGAAGAAAGGTTAAGTTTCACTAAGACTTTTGAGGGAGCTTAAGGTAGTTGACTTGCTTACTTGTTAGAGTCAGGCAGTTGAAGTGAAAGTTTATTAGACTGGTAGACTGATCGCTAATCACTAAAAAAGAAATTGCGTTTGTAAGATAAAGCTCAGCTCGTGGATCTTTGATTCTTTTAGACAAGTCGTTGGTCTTTTCTTGATTTTCCTTGACCTGGTATGAATAGTCAATGG
The DNA here is from genome assembly GCA_020916435.1 of Oxytropis ochrocephala. Lineage (NCBI taxonomy): Eukaryota > Viridiplantae > Streptophyta > Magnoliopsida > Fabales > Fabaceae > Oxytropis > Oxytropis ochrocephala. The sequence continues at coordinate 243,050 of JAJHUT010000110.1, forward strand.
ATATAGTCCCGGTTGATGCTGCTGACATAGATGTAGATGGGGCTCAAAACCCTTGATTAAGAGGTTGGGGAGCCTCCTGATCTTTCTTCGTGTGCAACGGTTAAGAGTGGAAACCGCTCCTCTAACTTGAGTTGCTTTTAGTTTCCTATGACAGTCCTAGTTAGAACTAGGACCTCCCGCTATCTATCGTCAGTTATTGTCCCAGGCGAGGAACTGCTTGTATCAGACCCTTATTCCTCGCGCAGCAAGATCTTTTGTGAGTGCCCTTCCTTTGGGGTTTGAGGCTCATCTCACGATGTTCGTCTTGTCTGATTGTTTTTGTCTGGGTTGGGAAGCTCCCCTGTTAAAAAGTCCTCTATCTGCACACACTAACCTGGGAGACTTTCACCTGTAGTTTTTCTGCTTCTAAGCTGCTTTGAATTGGCCTGTGCCCGTTGATGAATCATCAATCCATTTCTTCTATATAGGAGAATTTGATCCCGACCCAGACCTAAGAAATAAAACTTATATGCTGATTTCATTCCACTAGTACCTGGTAGCTTCTTTTTGTTGGGTTGGTTGGAGTGTTTGAATCAAACTGAGTAGATCATGTTGATCTTCACCATGAATGATCCTCCGGGCGAAGCATCTCATGGCACACCATTGATCAACAAGACAGGAGAAATATAATATACGGGGATAACCCCCTTCCTATCAGCGTGAAATGACATTCATCCAATCAGTCCTCCTCTGCTCTCTCTGTCCCTGGCTTCTACTTTCACATACCTTCTTCTGGCCTCAGTCGTTGACTTTGCCCCTTCCGCTCCTCCATTTAACAAGCAATTTCATTTAGTGGTTGTTCGCTCCTGAACGAAGCTATTGGGACAGCGGCTTTGATAAGCGCTTTCTCTCAATGAGAGAAATCATATCGTGGTAGAGCCCTATCTGTGCTTTGACAATCCCTCTCTGGCGTCATCTACTGGCTGACTGCACACAGCCTTCTGCCTGACTATGGCTTTCAAGCAAGATCCTCCGTTTATCACTCTATAGAAAGAACATCCCATACAGAGTCTTTCAACTAAGCTTTATTGCTATTCGAGCCTTCACCCCAAGCTCTCATCGATAGACCCCTTCTCCTTACTACTAATGAAATCATTCCCTCCCTAACAGCGAAAAGGGTGCAAAACAGTTAGCTTTATCTTGAAAACATCTGTGCCCCTGCAGAAGCAGGGGCGAAAAAGACTAGCATCATCTTTGTCTACTTCTCTTCCTCAACCAACAGGTAATACACTCTCAGAGCTCCTTCCCTGCTCTGCTCTTGCTGTCGTGTCGATAAAAGCGAAGATCCCATGTAATCTATAAAATAATCCGTTTCCAGATGATTGATTCTTTCGATTCCTCCTTATAGTCAGGCATTCAGCTCATTTTGATTGAGTGGCGGGGAAAGTAAACTTACCTTACTGTTGCTAGTTCTTTGTGTGCATGTCTGCTTTGTTGTTCCCAGATGCTACTCCTCTGGAAGGAACGATTCAAAGAGACGCGCTACGACGCTGGATACTGATTAAAGTAACGATCCTGCGGGGACGGAAAGAAAAAATCGGGCAGGATTCGCCTAATCAAAGACAGTTCAATCTGATCTTAGCCGATTCAGCAAGCTGACCGCTCTCGCCCCCTTTCGGTGCACTATTGGAGAGCCTACTGGGCCTGGCTGCTTTCTCAATCGGAAATGGAAACTGTTGAAAGATTAGCGCGTACTGAACGATTTTAATATTAGATATGTAATTTAAGGATTGATTTTTCGTTGGGATTTGATCGAGCACATAGGTGCGAGCCCGAAGTCAATTAATTCTCTTGGCTGAAAGCACCATCAAGACAGCTGACCGAGGCGAAACCTACTGCCTGGAAGTCTGACGAATGCCGTTTATGTTCATGAAAAGAAAAGAGCCGCTTTCTTCCCATCTCTATTTGGATACAGCTAGAGTTTAATTACAAAACGCCTTGACTCGTTTCCATCCGAACTCTCTACTTTCCCTTGGTCGTTCACCTGCCCGGTCTGCACCTTACCCGCTGGCTTGACGAGCATAGTTCACTGATTTGAATCACTTAAACCAAAAGCTCCATATCCACTTCAACCTTTATTTTCTTATCGTCACAGTACAGATCCTGAATCAAATGATTACTGACTTGAACTAGCACTTGCTGCTATTCACTCAGCGGATGATCAGGCGAGATGCTAATTGAGAAGACAACTGGACTAGCCTTCCTGAAAGCACGAGCATACATATTCGAAGTGTTCGTCTGAAGATCTAACTACACCTTTTCACTCTCGGGAAGCCATACTTAGCCTATACTCTTTGTCTTGAATCACAGAGGAAGGACAAGAGCTCGACAACAACTATCAAAACTGAAATGTGCACCTGAACCACACTGCTTTAGCTGCTTGGAGTACTCGTATCCGCTCCTTTATCATTGGTGTGGTGGTATCGTATATAAGATCCTGGCTGCATTTAGGAGTTATCTTTCCTAGCAATACGTAACTGAACGAAGTAATACCG
>JAJHUT010000118.1:0-122472 GCA_020916435.1 Oxytropis ochrocephala
GTTGTGCGCTTCCCGTTCGGTTACGTATTGCTGGGCCACTGGATCCACTCGACATTTGTAGCTCTTAAAATGTTTTTCTCGCCCTCAAGTCAACTAGAAGGAACTCAACCATCTACACCACCAAGAAATTTCTCACCGCTCAACTACAACAACCACTACTCAAATCAGTCCAGGGCCACCAGCTAAATTTTTCCAAATGACACAAACTGACCGGACCACCAGAAACAGCAACAGAATGTGGACGTGGGAGCTCAAGAATAACACGCAGCCAGATAAACGAGATGCCATAGCAGATTCTGTGTCCAAACAGGATCCACACGACAAGATGGAAAAAAGGGTGATGCAGTGGTGGCGGTATGGTGGCGGTGATGGCGGCTTTCACCATTTCAGGTACATAGTTATTGTATCGGCGGCATGATGATGGGCTCCATGTTGTTCCTTAGAACTTTGTATTACTGTTCCAATGATTACTATGGTCAATAAGACAGCCATCTATTTGAAGGAGCACTGGAATTCTACGGCAAGACGAGCTCGAGGCCTTTTCCCATCAGACTACGTGGAAACTGGCGAATTTCTTGTGGACAAATGAGATTAACAGTTTATTATGTCCGGCTACATGATTGCCTACTCGCTTCCGCAAATGTTCACCACCAAATTGGCAATGAAATGTGGCATTCGCAAGTCGCCTCGCCATTTCACTGTCCATTTGTGCCATCTCCACCCTCGTTGACGCCCATAGTGGCCTACTGGGGCTGGCAGTGGGTGCTAATTCTCAAGTTAACCAATGCCCTGGGCGGCTCGGCCATTCTTCCCACGATGGTGAACGTAATCGAGTATTGATGCCAAACACGAGTCGGCTGCCAAGGGTTTGGCCATCTTCCAGTTTGTTTCTAATTTTGGCTATTCTACCGCGCCTCTTATCAGTGGCTACCTGACATCACTAATCAGCTGGAAGGCGGCCTTCTTCATTCCCGGAGTGATTGGACTATTTATCAGTCTGTTATGGTACATAATAGTCGAGGACAATCCGGCTTCAGTCGAGGTTTCTGAGCCAGAGGGAGCTGGAATCACATCAATGAAGTGAGGTGACAGTGTCCAAAGGAAGAGCGAAAAGGTGGAACAACGGGCAGACATGCCGTGGGTATTTCATGTTCAAGATTAAGAGTTTTCTATTATCTATTCTATTGTTTGGGTGCTCTATTGTTGTTCGATTGGCGGTTTCTCTTTCTATTGCCAAACTATCTCAATAGAGTCCTTCAGGTGCCCGTCGAGGAGATTGGAACTCTCAATTTTACCGTTCAATAGGCTCCATGTTCTGTATGTTGTGGCCAGCTCCAGCCGCGACATTTTCTACAGAACAAATTCAATTTGAGTTTAACCGTAGCTCGTAAAATATTAGTCGTCATGAGTAAGTACATTTCATATAGTTAACTTAATTTAAATTTAGTGTGCACAATAATACAACTAACACATTACGCATTTTCTCTCGATGGTCGTAATTACCACTCGTAGCTTTGTCGATAGTCTGTTTGACATACAGTTATTTGGCCGTTTATCACGACAATCTCGTGGTGGTGGTGGTGATCAATAGATTCTTTCATATGGCCAGTGATACAATATTCTTGGCAACAGTTATGAGCCAATTCGAAGACAGGCTTGACTGGCCTCATCTACAGTATGATCAATACACAGGGCAACTTGTTCATTGTGTTGGCCTGTTGGCTCATCGGAAAATTCCTCGACTACACCGGCGAAACTCTCGAATGCTGGTCCTATGTCATGTACTTCATGACATGTGTAGTGATTACACACATATTGGTGTACGTCTTCTTTTGTCATTCCGAGCCAGTGGACGTCGGGTTGCCGCCAAAGAAGGAGCTCGAGGATGGACATAAATCTGACAAGTGTCATGATTCTGGTTAATCGGCTCATTTAAAAACACATCCATCAGCGCCAAAGCAACATTTCTTGACTCTGACAAGAAGTGCCATCGATTGATACAAGCAAACACGTGGCTTAAGTGTGTGAATATGTTATGAGTTGTTGAACAGTTTATGTTATAAAAGTAACACTCATACATTGTAATTGATTGAGTGCTAAACTGGAGTGCTTGTGGCTCATGTTCAATATCTGTTGCGTCGTTGGCAACCTGCTAAATCTGAGGCGAAAACCAGAGTTGAAAGTACCAGATGTGGCTATTTTCAATGGAAATCACTGTCAATTGGGCCCATATGTTAACTAATTAGTTGTCGGTACTCATCAAATGTTGCTATTGATAGTACCTGGCAGACAGAGAGGATCGCGTTTTGCCTGTATATCTCAATGTGATGCCAGTGAACAAATACAGTAAGAGTACATTGCAAATGGTTAGAAGCCCTAGCAACGAGTTTGGAATTAAACAACTGAATGATTCGTCCCGGTCAGTGCCTTATCCAATGATCTTGTCTAATGACGTATTCTAGTTGTTATCGTATTGTTCTAAGGCACAACACAGATCACAATTAATTCATGCTCGTTTGCTAGTTTGATATATGCGAGTTATCTGATTAACAATCTGTTCAATTGGTTCCATGAATTCTGCCAATATATAGACGGACAGATATCGAATGTCGTCACTGAGTCGGCCCTGCAAATTCTGAGTAGTTTGAGCTAGTGTTAATGTGTGATATAGAACGAGAGTCCGAATATGGTGAAGTCAATTCAGCGCCAGTTCTCCATTTGCTCCATCGACAGCCGGAGAGCATCAACTCAAGATCGCCAGCCTCACTAAAGGTGAATCTCAGACACCCAAATCCGTCAGGTTGAAACACATGCTTTCACCATTACAGATACATTGTTGTAGCATTTGCCGGACTCTTTACAGGATGGATGTTTCTATTGAGACTCGCAACAAATGTTGCCATGATCAGTATGGTCAACAAGACAGCAATCTACATGAAGGAGCACCCAAATGGCACAGTGGAGGATTTCTTTCCGCCAGATCATAAGAAGGGAGGGCGAGTTTGTAAGGACAAACGAAATCCAACAAATCATCATGACTGGTTATATGGTCTCCTATGCCATTCACAGTATAGTGCCAAGATTGAGCCTAAAATATGGCCTGAGAAGATCATTACCGGTCAGCTTGGCGATATGTTCCATAAGTAATCTATTAACTCCTCCCATGGCGTACTGGGGTTGGCAGTGGTTTTGGCCTTGAGACTGTTGAATGGAGTCGGTGCGTCGGCCGTCTTTCCCAGCATGTTGAGTCTCATTGAAATTTGGTTGCCGGAGGACGACGTCAGCCGCGGGTTTGCCTTATTTCAATTCACTAGCACCATAATTCAAGTATTGGCTCCACTAATATCAGGCTATTGTGCTGTCGTCCATTGGCAGTGGGCCTTCTATGTGCCAGGTCTGGTTGGCTTGCTGTTGTGCATCATCTGGCTATTGATTGTGACAGACGAACTGGCAACGTGCAAATTTATCAGCCAGAAAGAGAATGATCACATCTATGGCTGCAAGTACGAGGCCGAGTCAAGTAAGGACCAGAACAAGGAGATGGCTGATCAAAGAGCCGCCCTTCGTGGTACTTTGTATTCAAGATAAAAACTTCTATCCCCTTTGTGTCAGCTGTGTTCATGCTCGATGCAACCGAAGGTGGCTTCTATTTCATCATGCCGACATATCTCCACCGAATCCTGGGAACCAGTACAGGTGACATTGGTTTAATCAATTTTATAGTACAAATCAGTACTGTATTCTGCGTGCTTTGGCCCGATCCTCGGGCGAGACTCTTCCAAAGAGCATTCGGCATTAGTTTAACCAGTGCTAGGCGCATAGTGAGCACAATATGTAAGTGGAGAACATCAACTCAACATCAGCTCCAAGTTGAATCAAACTCAGATGAAACTTACCATACCATTTCATCATATAAAATAACAGGTTCCTCGATGGTCATCGTGACGTTCTATCTGGCCAAATATCACGACGATCTGATGTCAGTCATTATAGTTAATAGATTCTTCCACGTGTCCATTGAGACGATCATCGTGGGCACTATACTGAGTCAGTTCTCGGCCGAGAAGCTAACTGGGTTGGTGTACAGCGTGGTGAATGCCGGGTAATCTGTCGGTGTTGATTTGTTGTTGGGAAATTGACGATATCTCGATTATGCCGGCGAGTCACTGGAGTCGTGGTCGTTTGATTCTAATATGGCTGGCGGGTTTGAATGTCATATATTTGATCAACTACTGTTTGTTTTGTCCATCAACGCCAGTGCATGTTGAATTGCCTCCTTGAAGAAGCCATCGGACGACAAGCAATGCAAACAAGTCACTTGTGCCTAGAAACCATTTCGATTGAACTACTGTATATCAAAGACCATCTGATGGATGAGTTCGTTTGAATAATTATTATGCACCAGCGCAGACACATAACAAAATGATGGCCTCTTACTTCCTTTAGCAAGTAATGAATTGGTAAAATCATCATATTGGTCATTGTAACCGCCTATGTGGTGGTTTCACTTTTGACACAACCTAGTGTCACTATGGATCTTTGTCCAGACTGACGATAAGTGCGGTTGATAGACATGACATATAGCTCGGATGCACAAATGTAATGAATTGTTGAATGGCAACAAACAAGAATCCAACCTGGGGAACCAAATTCTCGTCTCAGATCCAGCTATTTCGGATCGGCTACGGTCATGAGCATGAGATCTGCGCATGCCACATGTTTGTTCCTGACTCAAAACATCAGATTCTGCCAAATTCAATGAGTGCTGACGACAGAACAGGCGGCCTTAGAGGCAGAATCATTTCTCTTCTCTATTTTAGTGGCCTGACAACAAACCAAAATGAAACATTCATTCCGAAGGGTTGGAGGCGTTAGCAAAACAAGTGCCGGCTGGTGCAGTTTGTGTTCGTGTCAATACATGAACAATCTTGGTGCAATCGTATGCGACAGACTCGTGTTGTGTCCAATAAATTATCTTAGTATTCGCATTTTGGCTAAATCAATCCTCTTGATTTGAGAGTAAAATTAATTCTTGTCTAGACCGACATGTGCTAATCATCCAATAACATGTTGAACGAAATCCACATTGCCGCCAATAAATAGCCGCACACAGAGGCGAACTAAATCAATCAGTGAAGTTTCGTTGAGTTTGCCTGGTGATTTTGTTTTCTTAATCATCGAATGTCACTTGAGTTGCCATTCTAACCAATCAATCAGTTTGCCAGTGTCTGTGGAGTGTTAGCGTGGGAGGTTGAAGATGGTCAGATCTATTCAGCGAGAACTTTCTATTATCTCAATCGGCAGCAAGAGAGATTCACTTCTCAAGATCGCAAGCCTCAACCGAAGTGCGTCTGAATCGAAACCAGTGAGATTTAACACATGCTTCCACCATTTCAGATATGTCATAATAACATTTGCTTGGAATATTCGCAGGATGGATGTTCCTATTCAGATTCACAATAAATGTTGTCATGATTAGTATGGTCAACAAGACAGCAATCTGGCATGAAGGAGCACCCAAATGGCACAGTGGAGGATTTCTTCTCACCAGATTACAAGAGAGGGAGGGCGAGTTTGTATGGACAAACGAAATTCAACAAATCATCATGACTGGTTATATGGTCTCCTATGCCATTCCACAGTATAGTGCCACAAGATTGAGCCTAAAATATGGCCTGAGAAGATCATTACTGGTCAGCTTAAGCGATTTGCGCTATATAAGCAACCTATTAACACCTTATATGGCATACTGGGGATGGGAATGGGTTCTAGGATTGAGGCTGTTGAATGGGGCTGGCGCATCGGCGGTCCTACCTAGCATGCTAAGTCTCATCGAGATTTGGATGCCAAAGGACGATGTTGGCCGCGGATTTGCTGTGTTTCAATTTGTCAGCACCATAATCCAGGTACTGGTTCCTCTGATATCAGGGTATTTGGCATCTATCCATTGGCAATGGGCCTTTACGCCAGGTCTGGTTGGCCTGTTGCTGTGTATCATCTGGTTATTGCTTGTCACTGATGAGCCGGCAGTCTGCAAGCTCATGAGTCAACACGAGAAACGACCTGATATATGGCTGTAAGTATGAGGCAGAATCAAGTGAGGAGAATCAGGACCTGGCCGAACAAAGAGCCGCTCTGTCTTGGTACTTTGTTTTCAAGATTAGAAACTTCTATCCGCTGACACTAGCTCTGCTACTGATAGATGCAACTGCCAGTGGTTTCTATTTTCATCATGCCGACATATCTCCAGAGAATCCTCGAGACCAGTGTGGGAGATATCGGCTTTTGTCAATTTTATAGTACAAATTAGTACCATGTTTTGTGTGATCTGGCCTGACCTAATCAGCAGATTCCTCTCGAACACATTCAAGATGAGTTTAACAAATGCCAGGCGCATACTAAGTACAACATGTAAGTAACAATCACCATTATCCAGAAATAATGACTGTTTCTCAAATAGCGCACGAACGAGTGTGTGTACGTAAGCCAATACTGATAGAATGCACAAAATTGTGCAAATCACATTATTTTTTGGCAATGGTGTTGTTTAATGGAACATAGAGGTGAAACCTAAAATCAATGATTATGAAGGAACTGACAAAATCACCATTTCCTTATCACTCAACAGGTTCAATATTGGTTATCATGTCGTTCCTCTATCTCGCCAAATATCACGATGATCTGATATCAGTCATAACAGTTAATAGATTCTTCCATATTTCGATGGAAACAATAATCGTGGCGACGATACTGAGTCAAATTTCTGCTGAGAAACTAACTGACTTGTTCTCTACAGTGTCATGAATGCCGTCGGTAATCTATCTGTCTTGGTTATCTGTTGGGCAGTTGGACGGTATCTCTGATTATGCCGGTGAGTCACTGGAGTCGTGGTCGTTGATCCTGGCATCGCTGGCAGGCTTGAATGTGATATATATGATCAATTATTACTTATTTTGTCCATCAACCTTCGGTCCATGTGGAATTGCTCTCCTTGAAGAAGCCATTGGAAGACAAGCAATGTAAATAAGTCACCAGTGCCTAGACACTAATTCGCTTCAATTAATTCTAGTAGATTGATCCATTTGGATATTAGTCAGGTAAGCAGAGCTCTAACAAATTGATTGCCTCTCAATGGGCATGGCGAGGGGAAAATCATCATACTCGGTTATTGTAACTTCCGTATGTAGCGGTTTTATTTCGACAATAACCTAGTGTCGCTTGGGACCTCTGTCGTGGCTGTTTATGAGTGCGATCGATTGACTCAAATCTAATGAATTGTTGAATGGCAACAAACAATATTCAAACCTAGGGAACCAAAGGCTCGTCGCATATCCAGCTATTTCGGATTGGATACGATGACATCAGTATGAGATTTGCGCATGCCATGTGTTTGTTCCGACTCAATACATCAGATTCTACCAATTTCAACGAGTGCTGACGATAAAAAAATAGGAGCTTACTACAATCATTTTCCTATTCTATTTCAATAGCCTGATAACAAATGAAAATGAAAAATTCATTCCAGAGGGTTGGAGGCGTTAGCAACAAGTGCCTGGCTGGTGCAGTTTGTGTTCGTGTCAATACATGAACAATCTTGGTGCAATCGTATGCGACAGACTCGTGTTGTGTCCAATAAATTATCTTCGTATTCGCATTTTGGCTAAACCAATCCTCTTGATTTGAGAGCAAAATTAATTCTAGTCTAGACCGACATGTGCTAATCATCCAATAACATGTTGAATGTGAAATCCACATTGCTTGCAATAAATAGCCTCACAGACGCGAAATGAATCGATCAGTAGAGTTTCGGCGCGTTCCCAGGTGATTGCGCTTTTCACAAGTCAGAAGCGCCATTTCGCTTGAACGATCATGAATTAAAGACCATCTGATGGATTGTCCCATTTAATATGTTGCATCAGCGCATAGTTTTGATAATTTGGTACCTTCTGACCCCTTCAAATAGTAATGGGCCAGCGGAATCTTAATACGTGTTGTTACAGCCACCCCAACTAAGTTGGTAAATGCCATGATAGACTAATAATCATGGAATCTGATAAGACACCGACCACTTCTAGCGTTTCCATTGTTACAACAAGCTGCTAGTGTCTCTTCGGACCTGTCCCGAGACTGACAACATGTACTGTCAATCGACACCACACAATTACACGAATGTAATGGAAATTGGAAGTCAATGAAACCTCTAACAAATGAAATTTCAACTTTGAGGCCCTTACGCCTGCTACTGACCCAGCTATTTTATCAGCTATGGACTCTAGCGTGAGACGAGCACATGTCAGCTACTTGTTGGGGCTCAATACATCAGATAGTGGCATTTGTCCGTCCACATTTGAGTTAGTTGGTGTCAACAAAACATGCAGGCATAGTAGCAGAATCTCTTTCGTTTTCTATTTGAATGACCTGAGAAACAAAGATGAAATTTCATTCCAAAGGGTCGGAGGCGTTGGCAACAAGTATGGGTGCCACCAGTACGAGGCTGTATTCGTGTCAGTGCATTAGCTACTGTGCAAATTATGTGATAATCTGTCGAACGAAATCCACCTTGCTTCTAATATATAGCTGCACTGACACGAATTAAATCGATCAGTGAAGTTTTGTTGCGTTTCCTCATGATTGCGCTCTTCTCGTCGAATGTCACTTGGCTTGACATTTTAACCCACCAGCTTGTCCCAGTGTCAGTAGGTGTTAACGTGAGAGTCCAAATATGGTGAAGTCTATCCAGCGCGAGTTCTCCATTTGCTCAATCGATAGCAAGAGAGATTCAATTCTCAAGATCAAGCCTCAACCGAAGTGCGTCTGAATCGAAACCAGTGAGATTTAACACATGCTTCCACCATTTCAGATATGTCATAATAACATTTGCCGGAATATTCGCAGGATGGATGTTCCTATTCAGATTCGCAATAAATGTTGCCATGATCAGTATGGTCAACAAGACAGCAATCTACATGAAGGAGCACCTAAATGGCACAGTGGAGGATTTCTTTCCGCCAGATCATAAGAAGGAGGGCGAGTTTGTATGGACAAACGAAATCCAACAAATCATCATGACTGGTTATATGGTCTCCTATGCCATTCCACAGTATAGTGCCACAAGATTGAGCCTAAAATATGGCCTGAGAAGATCATTACCGGTCAGCTTGGCGATTTGCGCTATAAGCAATCTATTAACACCTTATATGGCATACTGGGGATGGGAATGGGTTCTAGGATTGAGGCTGTTGAATGGGGCTGGCGCATCGGCGGTCCCTACCTAGCATGCTAAGTCTCATCGAGATTTGGATGCCAAAGGACGATGTTGGCCGCGGATTTGCTGTGTTTCAATTTGCTAGCACAATAATTCAAGTACTCGTCCCTCTAATATCTGGATACCTGGCATCCATCCATTGGCAGTGGCCTTTTATGTTCCAGGTCTGGTTGGTTTGGTGTTGTGTATTATCTGGTTATTGCTTGTCACTGATGAGCCGGCAGCCTGCAAGCTAATGAGTCAATACGAGAATGACCTGATATATGGCTGTAAGTATGAGGCTGAATCAAATAAGGAGAATCAGGACCTGGCCGAACAAAGAGCCGCTCTGTCTTGGTACTTTGTTTTCAAGATTAGAAACTTCTATCCTCTCACTCTTGCTTGTGTACTGCTAGACGGAACTGCCAGTGGTTTCTATTTCATCATGCCGACATATCTCCAGAGAATCCTCGAGACCAGTGTGGGAGATATCGGCTTTATCAATTTTATAGTACAAATTAGTACCATGTTTTGCGTGATCTGGCCGATCCAGTTGAGAGATTCTTCACAAACACTCTCAAGATGAGCTTAACAACTGCTAGGCACCTGTTAACTACAACATGTGAGTAATACTTATCTTCGACCTCAACTGGCAAATTGTGTTTAAACCATAATAAGTGCACAACTGACCAAGTCTTTTCTCTTTATCATTCAACAGGTTCAATATTGGTTATCCTATCGTTCCTTTATCTGGCCAAATATCACGATCATTTGATGTCAGTTATAACAGTTAATAGATTGTTCCATATTTCGATGGATACCATAATCCTGGCGACCATTTTAAGTCAGTTCTCCGCCGAGAAGCTAACTGGACTTGTCTACAGTGTCGCGAATGCCGTCGGTAATCTATCTGTCTTGGTTATCTGTTGGGCAGTTGGACGGTATCTCGATTATGCCGGTGAGTCACTGGAGTCGTGGTCGTTGATCCTGGCATCGCTGGCAGGCTTGAATGTGATATATATGATCAATTATTACTTATTTTGTCCATCAACCCCGGTCCATGTGGAATTGCCTCCTTGAAGAAGCCATTGGAAGACAAGCAATGTAAACAAGTCACTAGTGCCTAGATCCTATCCCCTGGATACATATAACAATCATAATAATAGAACACCCTGGCCGATTGAAGTTATAAATGACGATTAAATGATATCACATAATAGATTCAAATTATCATAGAGATATGGATAGAACGTAATTATTTCTATTTACAGCTGTGTGGACATTCGCTTTCTTCGAGCGACGAATTTTTTCTGGTTTGATTGCGTTTCGCACACAGCGCGTGTTCGGCCACCGAATTCCGCGAACCTTCGTTCGGCGAACTTGTTTGGCGAATTCCTTCTGGTCGCGCGTCGAATTAGGTTGCTATAATCGACGCAACTGTTGGGTGCAATCTAACCAGGTCCTAGTTGATCATTACAACCTCAAGATGACAAATTATTAGATTTAGAACAATATATACCAAATCCTTAGGACAATGAAATTAATTCAAACTTCAAATGAATTCTTCCTCCAAAATCATAATTAGAAACAAAAACCCAAAATGGACAAACCAAGAGGAGGGCGATCTAATTAAACAATGTTTCAAGAGGATAGATGAATTGGCCAGTATTGTCAGAGAAGAAGCCATACGAAGATTTAAATCAAATCAATTTGTGAAACATCGACTCATCAAATTCAATGCCTTGAGGATATCGACAATGAGGAAAGACAACGATTGGAGAGCCTACTGTTGCTCTCATTAACTCATTTGGCCAATAAAATCCATGGAAACCTTTCATCGTCCGGTTCACCCAAACGTCTCACCATCAACACCTGAGATCATAGAAATATTAGATACGATAGTTTCAGGGGTCCTAACAATCAAATCTGTAGAAGAAGTTAGGTTTTCAAATTGTGGCCTAAGAAAACAAAGACTCATGTTACATATTATCATGAGGGTAATAGAGCTCCTGAAAGAAGACAGATATATGACATTTCGAGAACTATATTATCACTCTTTAGATATGTGCTGCAAGAAACATTCTTTGGTCTCAATGGCATTAGATGATATTTGCTGTTCAATCGGATGTTCAAGAGTCCACCTAAGGATATTAAATCAGTCCAGGGATTAGTCTACGGAGATCTCAAGTTTAGACTAAAAACAGGTGAATTATATGATTGCGAGGCTCATATTGATGGAATTAGATTGCCCACGCCATATGCGCCCATCATCGAATTAAACTCGGATGCAAAATTTATCATTGTAATCGAGAAAGACTCGGTGTTCCAAAAATATTGACACAAGAGAAAGTGAGTAACTTTGTTAAAAATTATAAATGTATTCTATTTACGGCTAGAGGTTATCCGGACCTAACCAGCAGGGCCTTCCTCAATCTATTATGGAACAAATTGAAGATACCAATATTAGCCCTAACTGATGGCGATCCATATGGTTTAGAGATTGTATGCTGTTACAAATTTGGCTGCTATTCGACTGCAAGTGAGGCCCCTATCTAGCTGTACCACATATTAGATGGCTTGGTTTATTGCCCTCGGATATACAGAAACGTTCATTATCCCAATCAAGCACGCTCAGTTTAACTGATTGTGATATCTCAAAATCAACTCACTCATGGAGGCCCTACCAAGAGTAGACCCAAATGGATTGAGCAATTGTTAGTTATGAGAGAAGAGAAGAAGGCCGAGTTAGAGGCAATGGATATTGAGGACCTGATTATCTTGTTAAAACATACTTACCAAACAAATTGAAACACGCATCCTGGTTGTAAAGACAATGAACTATCAACAAACACTTATGGACATCAACAAACAAAAACAACAAATATCATACTACAACAAATGAAGATTAAAGGTTGCAATATATTACACACACTTGAACACTAGTCTACACATAATTGTTGTCTACGAACGAATTTTATTGAATTAATTAAACTGCAACGGATGGTTTTAGTTAAATCAATTACTGAAGGCTAAATTGGGACTCGTGAGTGCTATTGCCAACGATTGTTAACCACAAACACACATTGTGACTTAGATATTTATAAATTTTGATCACTTGCGATCAGCTAGCCGTCTGGTTTCAACATGTTCGATATGGCCGGTGAACAAATGTGAGTTGGTGACGCTGAATTCGAAAAGCAGAACTATCTGTCTGTCTCGTGTCGACTTGTTCAGGTATAGATTTTGTGTGTTGTCATGGGTTTGACTGTCAATAGTTAGGAACAGTAAAAAGACAGACGAGCATAATAGAGTTTATCTGATAGAGAAAGTGTCGTCAAATTATAATCTCGTATCGAACCCATTCAGTTCAATCGCTCGAATGTTTCAGCTTGCAGATCTGTATGTGTCAGAAAGATAAATAGAAAACGACAACAACAACAAAAAGGAGATTCGCCCACAGGAGAGAATAAAAGAGAATCAACATCTAGAAAAGTTTGAATTAAAACATTAGAAACAAAATAACGAAAGACCTTAGTCGCACTCGACGTATCTTATTGGTTTTAAGCCATAGGTACGTAGTGGAAGAAAGTATTAGTCAGGAAGACATCAACGAGGACGACCAATACGCCAACGACAACAACAATGACCGCCCGATCTAAACAAAAAGATTTAGACGATGATGTTATGAGCTATTGCGGTTCCATATCGGGCGAAACATTCTCGTCCAGGCGACGAAAGAATACTTGCTCGCTCAGAAAACACAGCATCGATACAGTGGCCAAGAGGTTGCGTGATTACCCATTCGATGTGGCCCAGACGAATGGCTCCATTTGCGAACACCCCGATGAGACCAAAAAGCCGAGATTCAACAAGATCTTTCATCACTATCGCATCCTAGTCATTATGTTTGGTGGTATCTCTGTTGGTACAATGTTTCTATTGCGTTATAATATCACTGTTTCCATTCTTAGAATGGTCAATCAAACCCATCTGTACATGGAGGAACATCCAGGCAGAACGATAGATGATTTCTTGGCTGAAGGTTATATGCCTGGCGGTGAATTCAATTGGAACAACGAAATACAACACATGATCATGTCCTGGTATATGGTTGCCTATACTTTACCGCAAGTACTTAGCACAAACTAAGCTAAACAAGTTGGGCACTCGGATTGCCGTCCCAATATCTTTATCAATATGTGCAATATCCACCCTTCTAACGCCCATGTTCGCCTATTGGGGCTGGCAATGGGTGATAGTATTGCGTCTATTGAATGGTTTGGGCGCGTCGGCTGTCTTGCCCATGCTATTGACACTGGTTGAGAACTGGATGCCATACAGCGAGATATCGTTGGGCCTGAGTGTAGGGCAAACACTGACGGCTGTATTGACTGCTGCCAATCCACTGGTGGCCGGCTATTTGTCGTCCATCCATTGGAGTTATTCATTTTATGTGCCAGGCGTTTGTACGCTTATATTTTGTGTCCTCTGGATGATTCTTGTCACAGACAGGCCAGAGGACAACATATTCATTAGTGAGAAGGAGTTGGAGCACATTTGTGATTGCATGAAGGAGACAAATGTAACGACAACGATAATAATCACAGTGCCGTAGATAAACAAGGCGAACACCAAGAAGAGGAGGACGACACAGAATACAAGCCAGACTCTTGGGTCCAGATGCTGAAGGGGGCCGACATTGTATGCCTCACGTGATAATTTGGTGCTTCTATTGTGGCTCCTATAGTGGCTTCAATTTCATCCTACCCACCTATCTGAGGCAGTCTTAAGATCAAGGTGGCCCAAAATGGGGCCTACTGTTCCTTGATCCAAACTGGATGCATAATAGCCGCAATGTGGCCACATCCAGTGCTAAAATTGTTCCCAAAACAAGCTGGGCCTATCAGCGACCGCCTCGAAACGTATAACTCATGCCATATTGTGCTCAATAGTGGCCCTATCTTGGATTTATGTAGGCATCTTTCACGACAGCCAACTGCTGGTTTTCTTCATTAATAGATGCGCCCATAACAGTAATGACATTGTCGTTACGGGCACGCTGATGGCCAACTACGCTCGAGCCGGCCTGAGCAGTCTCGCCTTTCAGTATGACCAACACCATTGGAAATCTGTCAGTGGTGTTCTCGTCCACCCTAATTGGCTGGTGGCTCGACCATACGGCCCAAAGTCGAATGGGTTGGTGCTGTATCTTTGTAGTTATGGGCGTCTGTCAATGGATTGCCTTTCTGGCTTTCACAACGCTCATCGACTCGGAACCAGTCAAGTTCAAGAACAAACGCAAAGCCAAGCCAGATCTAGAGGAGCAAAGGATCCCCACAAATGGCATCAACAACAAACAAGGCAGAGTATTAAACAACTTCGACACATTGAAAGATACCAATAATGCAATGGACAGCCAACAAACCCAACAAAACGAGAGCCAACAAATTTAAATTCAATCTGGACAGGACAATCAACGATGACTATTGATGTTGTTTAAAATGCTGATGATTTGATTTGATTTAATAATAAGGAACAAATAATAACAACAATTTATATTGTACGAGCGGGAATCATAACGATTACATTACAGTTACTATTACCATTAACATCTATTGGCGCTGGTTCGCCTTGGTTTAGCTTGATTTGTTTGAATCAGTTGCGATGGACCAAAATATATCTATGAGTAGTTAAAAACCCTTGGAGTTGGTGGAGGAGGATTTAGGATGGACTAGGATATATTAGGATAGGATAGGGTAGGATAAGAGGATTTTTAGGAATGGAGGAGTTAGATGGAGTAGGGAGGTAGCTCAATAATAAGGTCCGTGATCTTCAACAGGTGGAAGAAGTGGCTTCCTGGAGGAGTGCAATAGGGACCAGAAGAATGGAAGTGGGCGAGTAAGAGGAGGAGGAGGAGGAGGAGGAGTGATGACGTTAGTTAGTATAATTGTCTGATCTCTCGCGAGGATTACTCTCCTCGTGAGGGTATCATTTCAGTTTGCAATTGGCAGATGGTTCAAAGTTATTACTATTGAATTTGTCCTCAATTTGAACCCCCTGTGACATCAATATCATGACTAATTATAGCCACGACAAAATAGACATGACAATTACAGGTATGCCACTAATGAGTGAGCCTCTCCCACTTGTAGTCGTTTTTTGTCTCGATTTTTTGACTTAGAAATCTGGACATTTTAGTGAATTCCCTACCATGGTTGTTGAAAAATCGATTTCGTGAGACTGATTGATCACTTTTTGGAGCCTCAAAACCAGGCGTTTTTCACAGAAACACTCTTGATTGACCAAAACGAGCTGATTCGATAATCAAAGGATTGGCCTACCTTCTCTGATCTTAATGCGTCCCTCTTAGCTACAATAATTTGTTTCGACTATCATAACAACATTGTTATGGCCTTTGGAAGGATTGCGAAGACAAAAATTATAGAAGAGGAGTTTACAAGAAAGGTATCATATCGCCACATAAATGAGGTTCTGTCTTAGCCTCAGGTGGATCCAATCTTGAGTATGAAACAAAAAAGTTTAAAAATAAGCTCTCAATATATGTCCGGCTGACTCGTTAGTGGCATACCTGTAGTTGCAGTTCGTTCGAGCATAATCCATTCTCGAACCGAACACCACAATAAATGTGTTTCATTTGATTTCATGGCGACAACGCCAACAACATACATCAAACACTATGGCAACTGGATCAGGTGACATATGTTGTTGATACTCGTCCGGCTGCAACTCATCAGTCCGATGAACTATCTCAAATGAGTGAACTTACCCAACTTGATGCACTTTTTGAACTGGGATTTGCCATGGATCGGGAACACTGATCCATCTTGATCCTTGATCTGACATTGATCTCTAATGGAAATCCGTGGCATTGTCTACCTCGCCGTCATAGCCAGATTGATAATACACCTGGCGTTTGGTGCGCAACTGCTTGTGGCCATTGGCATGACCATCGTACTGTTCCTCGTCCTCGCTTGGCAACAGAGCCATTCGGAACGACTTCTCTAGGGACTGGCATTACTATCACTGCCGACAGTTCTTTATCCCCATTGTTGTTTCCTCATGATCTGACTCTTCATTTGATAATTATCGTTACTATAGTCATCGTTTGATGAGGCGGCCAATTGGCGTCTTTGCCGCGGCGGCCACGGCGGCTGCCCTCGACCTTCTCATATAGTAATTTCCAAACTCGTCGTCATAATCATTGAAATTGATTCCGGCATTTGATGAGGTGGGAGTCGGTGTCCGTTTGAACGGACGACTTTAAACCGGACAGGCCACTTGTGCTGCCCCGTATACGCGGCTGGTATTGATTGTGGGTACATCATGGCGGCGGCTGCGGCCGCTCCGTACATACTCATTGGATCAGACATGGACATGTACTCGTATGTTCTACGATGACGAGTGTTGGAGATGGCAATATATATCAATTGCGTTAGTATCTCTTCAGTGATGTTAATGGTGACGACAATCAGATCGTAGCTAGTGGCAGATCAATTAATTCAGTCGATTAGTAGACAACAACAACAACATTGCTGACGTTGTTTGTGCATCGACTGATCTAATTAATCTGGATAAAAGGATCTGGTTTTTGGTTTCATTAGTTTAGTTGGCATGTCAACACTTACGGCGAGTAAACTGGCATATGATAAACTGTGGTTGGTTTTATAACTGGCTGCTTGGTCGGCCTCGGCTGCTTATAGACATTAACATATTTTGGCTTACCCTTGAGGTACACTGAGGGTGATAGACAAATAGGCAGACAATCAGACGGCCAACGGTACGTTGTTGTTGTTGGTGTGGTGATCCATGATTATACCATCAACATTTGGTTAGTCCATATTATTGTTGTCGTGACGTAGAAATATTATGATTAGGATCATTGTTAAGTCAGGTGTCATGGCCTCTAGACGGACAGGTTTCTTTTGTCTCTTTATAACCTCGCTTAACCTCTCTTTCGGCTGTGTCTGTCTATTCGTTTCAATCTGGAACAATACTTACCTGGGGATCGTTGATCTCAATGGGAACTATCGGATAGGCGATGTCGATCGAATGTGTGGAATTGTTTTGTTTTTATTTTTTAGATCAAATAGATCGAACCAGTAATGCGTGTTGCATGCGACCCAAGGCAGGACCAGAGTCCAGTGTGATTTTCGATTAGATTGTGTGTTTCTGTGTCGAATTCAATTTCATATGGTTTTGTCGTTGAAGGGGGTTTCATAATCATCATCATCATCATCATCATTATTATAATAATAATCGTTGGGCGACGTCATTTATTGTTTTGTAGTTGGTTTATAGAATATAATTGTTTATTATTTATATCATTGTTCGATACATATTTATGAAAATATATATGTAGTCATGTTCAGATCAATTTATAATATTGTTGTAATTTTTCATGACCAGAGAAAGTATTTGTCAATTAGTATTTGGGATGTTTATTAGATCAATGGATGGAATAGGCGTTTTTGGTTCATTAAACAGCAAAGGCCAATGAATTTTTGTTGTTACGGTGTCGGTGATGTAAATCATATGTTAATTTATGAATATAATGCATCTTATTCAAGAATGTTTTTCTATTATTGATGTTCATTGATAGGAGGGGAAATCTTGCGCTAGATGAGGATGACGAGGACGACGATGAGGCTGATGCTAAGGCTGGAAATGAAGTCTTTTTAGATAGATTCAATTTCATTACGTTTGATGGATCTAACTGTCTGATTTGTTGTGCAAGTTTAACTACATTGAAGGCTGTAACAAGCATATCATTTCTCTGTTTGCCACCACCAGATAATCTATCCGAGGCCTGCGATGAGGTGGCTTTTTGGACGAGCGAACTGGAGGACGAGCCATGACGATGACCCGACGATGATGTCGATGATCCCCCTCCAGGTGCTTGATTGGATATAATCTTGCCGGCGTATCTGGCCGCTGCCAGGCGAGTTAGTTTCTTAATGTTTTGTATGTCAACTGACGAGGAGGAGGACGATGATGTCGATAGTTTGTTTTTACCTCCAACTTTGCTTAAGCTATCAACTAAACTACTTGCGCTAAACAATAGAAACTTTTTCCACCAAACTTCTTATCATAACTATCAATAATATCGTTATGTTTATGCTTGTTACTGTTTTTACTGTAGCTGTTTAATAATTTTGGCCTATTTGGCTGGCGCCTTTTTGATCATTAACGCCTTCCTCGAGCTAACGTCAAGAACGCCACTATCGAGCATTGTAGTGAAAAACTGTTGCCACTTACCTGGTATAGGCACGGGCAGTGGTAGGAAATTCTTTCTTGTTGATAGATTTTGTAGAACTAAACCCTTAACAAGCGTCTTAATGGCCTTCTTCACTTTCTTGCCCTCTACTAACTGATCTGAGGAAGGCGTTGGGTTTAATATAAAAATGGCTAATGTTAAGAATATGGCGCCTAAGACGACGGTCTTCCTATTGAAGAACATCGATGGACTGGATGATTGTCTTGGTGACATTGATTGCCGACACCTGAAGTTATGGGGCTTGTTGTTGTTGTTGGTTTCATTTATCTTTCTTCGTCTCAGGCATTGATTTGAAGCTGACATGTTCGTGTTATTTGAGTTTGATACTTCCATGGTGATGATGATGGTGATGTTCGTATTGTATTCGGTTGCTTCTCTCAATTGATTATACTGAGGTGATGGTATTGCTGGATGAATAAATAAATAAATAGAATCAAACCAATGGCAGGTGTTGATGCGGCCAAGCCTCGCGTCTAACTGAAACCAATTACTTTCTCAAGTTGCCTTTAAACAACCAGCTCTAAGGTAAGGCAACAAATTTTCTCCCGCCAACCCTACTCACCTGCAAACTGCACACATACACACGAACACACACAGACTACAAACAACTTTCGCCTGACTTCCCTAAGAAGACAAGATTCAAACTGACCAACTGATTGCGTGCTCGTCCCTCTATTAATAAGGTCCAGTACAAACAAACAAACAGTCGACTTTTCAACAAACTAGTTGTTGTCGTTGATTCTCCTCTCGCTGCCAAGTTTGTACTTATATATATCTTTCAATTATCAATATTAACACCAACACAACAAATTCATTTGATCTCCATGGTTGTCTTCGTCAATTGGAATGATTAAGTTACTGTTGTTGTTGTGGTTGTTGCATGAGGATCAACGGATGATGGCGACTTTATCAAATTGCCAGACCCCATCGGAACCAAGAGCTTAATTGGTCGAGGACTGAATGGCCGCCGACGTTGCTGAGGATGATGATGATGATAGTACTAATTGCAACTTGTTGTTTTTTCTTCATACCTCCAAACCGCCGGTTGTTTGTCAACGCAATAGCGGTAATATTATAATCAGTATTGCAGCAACAAACAACATCGCCAACTACCTGAAGGATTATTGCGGGCCGGTATTGGTGGAGATTATTCAAGACTACTAGACGGACATTGTCACTTAAAATTGTCGCCATGACGGCTATCCTGGTGAGCAACGGACACCCGCCATCCATTGGAACCTCCTCTTGTTGATGCTTCCTATTGATGCGCCGAGTGATGAGCAAATTATGAGTATTGCAAGGCTAAGGCTAAGGCTAACCTGGCTCGTCGGCCCGCCCACCTCCGATGGGGCAGCAGATGGAAAGTGGTGACACCGAAACAGCAGAGAGAAAGTGAAAAGCCTCATATTCCGGAAACTAGCCGAAACGAGTGCAGCTCCGCCTGGCCTATGCTAGCAACGGCCACTTGTAAACTTGCACGGTGTTTGATAACCACGATGATGGTCGTCGAAACGAGAAGCTTCGTAAATTAATTGAAGCAAAACAAGAAGCCCGGAGAGGCTTAGACATTGCTCAAGACCGACGAGCGGCATCTTGGTTTTGATTTAAGCAAAGTTCCTGTTCCAAAGTAACAGTCACTTGTTGTTGTTGTTGTTGTTGTTGTTGCTGAGATCCTCATTCCAATCGCGGCCGGCGTCGTTTCTCTTTGATGGGCAATTTCGAGCAATCAAGAGTAATCTGGCGCCAGTCGCGAGAGGTTGGCCAATGTTTCAGGTTATATTTTGCTAGCCAGTCCTTCCGTCCACCTGTCTTCTGCTTGTTCGCTTGTCCGTTACGGCAAAGCTCGTTTGATGATAAGCTGCCGGCCAATGGAACGGACAACTTTTTGAAATTGAATTAAGCATACATAGAAACATGTAGAATAATCTCTCACTGTCGTACTCCTTTCCATCATCAACAACATCTCATCTCCTTACTAGTGGCTCCAACTTGCTTTCACTTGATTGCCCTAAGGTTATTTGCACTTAAAACCAGCCGACGAAGATGTTGGATTCATCGAGATACCATGGCTTCCAAACACGACGACGACAAATAAAACAAGCGCCAAACCTTATAATCATCCCGATGATGGACATTACATGCACGAAGGAGCCACTTCGAGGGTTGCTGTGTCGCAAAAGGATGCGACTCGGAGCGAGCCAGATGCAACAAGTGTTGTCCTCTCAATGCTATTCTGCCTTGAGCGAGACAAGTGGCCAGAGTGGCCAAGGAACTGAAGTTGTAGAGGCGCTGGCACTGGTCAGACTCGCCAGTGGATGTTAAATGATCAGACCAGCTGGCTATGGTGTTTGTTATTGTCGTCGTCGCCGTCTGATACCTCTCAATTCCGATGCCGAAGATGAAGATGAAGATGAAGATGAAGGAAGGAAGCAAGGATGTAAGGAAGAGGATGCACAGATTAAACTTGCCCCTGTGAAGACGACGACCACCACCACGACCACCACCACCACATGAGGCAGTTTGTTCCATCTAATGAGCCAGCGAGCATAGAAGCTTTTAATTAATTGAGACGCTGAGCTAGACCAGAGACTGGAGAGTTTTAATTGAGAAAACTGGCCAATCATTAAGTGAAATAAATGAATGTTGATGATAACGGAACAACAGTGCAAGTTTTCACGCAATTACTCCAGGCTCTCTGGCATGTCGTGCTGCCAGGTTGTAGTTGGCTTGATAATGGATATGACTCCTACCGGAAAGGCTGCCTGTTAGCTTCCCATCGAGCGCAGCTGACACAATCATTAGCCGAGCTCGGCTACGTTGGCCATTTCTCTCCCAATTTGCTGCCCATTCTCACCATGTGACTATCATAATAAATCTTTAATGCCAATCACACACACCACCACCAGACGATACTCTCCCACCCAAGTTCGAGCTCCCTTCATTGTAAGATGATGCACGCCTCGTCGGCCATTTACGGCTGGTAAAACACCAGAGAGGTGCCTCAGAGGAGACACCAAGATAATCATATATCCTGCATTGTGTGGCCACCATTGACATTCGAGGCTAACCTCTAGGCGTAAGACCAAGAGCAGATTCTCGCGACTTTTGTCTAGCGCTACTAGTGATCTCAATTGTCTTGAATAACTCCCAATCGTGCATTGCCTTTGTGGTCCCGAGCTTGAGAAAGCTGAGAGGCCAATTCAACGATGCTTCAGAGAAAGCTGGCAATCTGCCAACTTCATGGGGTCCTCTAGTACAGGTTAGACTAACACATTTGTTTTCCTAACTTTGTCCTCTTGGAAATATTAATCTAATTTCCAATATGTAGACAAAAACCTACATACATACGTTTATTCTCACTCTGAAACCATTCGATTGATTCAACAGGTTATTGACTCTAAACACTCACAATGGAGCCTTTTTTGGCCACTTCTTCTTGGCTGCCTCAGCAAGAATCTCTCACTCATTTGATTCCCTATGCAATCATCATAATTAATTGTATATTCTTCAAGCTGATGAGATCATTGGTTGATAGATTATTTAAAAGACAAACCAAAATGAAGAGAAGAGCAACAAGAAACAACAAACAGCCTCAACAACAACAAGCAACAATTATGTCAGATTATTAAAGTTGTTGTTCGACGAAATAATATCGACCAGCGAATTGTGCGCCGACTGCGCCGAGCTAAATGTCGTATACGAAAACATGGCTCATTGGCCTACGGATTGAGTTTGTTCATTTTGACTTATATTTGGATGGACTCGTTCGGTGATGCCCATACAACGCCCGGCTACCTGGCGGAGGATTACTTTCTCGTTAGTGGCAATCAACTACTCAAAAGGGGCGACATCTATGCCCGTTTCATTGGCCAATCCATGGCAATGCCGCTCGCCTGGCGTTTCGCATGAGCTTCTACTGAGATATCATCTATTAAGCGAACATAGTAATCTATTAGTGACAGAGAATTGTAAATCATCCCTGTCGACCAGCGTCTGGAATGGATTTTTAATTGAATTCATTTGTTGTCTTTTTGTCGGCTGGCCGAACTAGTTGGACATAAATTGCTTGAAAAGGATCGGCTAAGCCAGCGGACGGTTGGCTTACTATGCTCATTTTTGTGCTCCCTATTGGTGGTTCTGGCGCTCGAGCTGTCAGGTGGCTATTTCAATCCAGTTCTGGCTGGAAGCTTGGAGTATGGCTGCCAGGGTATTAATAAACAACAACATGCGCTGGTTTTTGGTTGGCGCCGCTCATCGGCCATGTGAGTGCAAGAGCTCTCTTCAAATGTTTCAATGACGATGACCAACAAAATAAACAACTGATGTGGTGGAATTTTTGGTCGGCGACAACTGGCAAACAACAACCGAATGAGGCTCGCCGAGAGTAAGGCAAATAAGAACAATCAACAGGCAGGCACTGCAACTAGAAGACAAACGAGATCGACATCTGGCGCTAGCCAGAGAGAAGAAAGAAATCGGACAAGATTGACTAATTGATTGATAATTAGCGAAATTTACACAACATTAACGATAGAACCCGTGTTCAACTTTTCACCCTGATAGATAGTTTTGATTGACTAATAAATTAATAAATTGTTTACTCGTACGGCTCTACATCTCCCCTACAGTTATCTAAGATTTGGATATGACAAAACAATGGCCAACTGTTGCTTATAGGCCCCATTCGAGTTGTTGCTCCAACCCTTCCTTCTCATTTGATTGTAAATAATCGAATATCATTTTCACAAACATCAACATTGACTAATCAAACCTAATGAGAAGGGCGGATGAGGAGGATAGGAGATGGACATCATTCCGGCAACCTCCAGTGTTTTCCGGGTTGACAGAGCATGAGAAACTCAATGGAGCGTAAATCGGGCGCAAATGACCAACCAAGCGGATGTCGTTCATTTTGATCTTGTTGTGAATTATTTCATGGCAATTGATATAGGATGGCAAAGTGGGCCATTCTACCGTGGCCAAACAACCCTAGAGGATGGATCATTAATTACCATCGAACAATTTTACGTGACTGGTTGGAAATGTTGTTGCATTATATGTCTGGTATTGGTGTCGAAGACTCTAATAGTGGAATCGAGCATGATCGATGTGATCACAATCCATCAGGTTGATTGGTTCTTCGAAATGGTAGTCTATAATTGTTTGATAATAGGCATTAGTTAGAGATTATATCTATCTCAGAAGCCATGATAAGAGTAATGATCATTAGCAAGGACCCCATTAATGCGTTTGCCATAGTCTCGTCCGATGATGGGCACGCGTTTTGCGCGTGATGGAGGCCCAGATGGTGACAGACGTGCAAACTGTGGAGGTCGACGTTTGGCGACAAACAAACAAGTATGGACTACAAAACGAGTAGTAGTGGTTGTAGTGCCACCGAACATCATAAAGAGGCCAGTTTGGCGCCATTCGCCGCCAAACTAGCACGAAGCGAGAGGCGTCGAATCGAGGGCGAACTTATTGTCAGTTCGGTGTGATTGTTGTTGTTGCCGTCCACCCGCCGCCAGCAATGATTGACCGGTTGTGCAGGACTGCACAACAACTGTGTGTTTCAAATGGAGTGGTCCAATTGATGTTGGCGCGAGTGTTGAGTATTGAGTACAATTGATTTTGTTACTCTTTCGCTCTGCACGCGCGCCCTCACCACAGCCGGCCCCCGAGATGGTGACCACTGGCCGCCGGCCCTATCGGGAGTTTGTCCTACCTCATTTGCCCGCTCATTTTGGTCCATCTTTGCCGACGGGCATTGGGATGGAGCGCGTCATAGGCACACGCACAGACAAACACACAGGCGATATGTGCGAGTTCATCATCATGTCGCCTCTCTGATGATGGTCGCGTGCAATTGGCGGCAGCGGCGAATTTGCTCAATCCAATTTCAATGCACTTGGCCGCCCGTGAAAGTCGTGCTCTGCCCGATACAATCCCCCGGCCCACCCAATGATGGGGACGTCACAATTGGGCAGTGGCCGAGGGGCAAGTAAGAGGTGTGCGACATGGATGGTTGAGTGGGGGCAAACATCGTGCGCGCCCGCTCATTTGCTTCGGGCAGTTTCGGTACTGGCCGTGGACAGCACTCTTTTCCCCTCCCCTCCGTCCCGTCTGTGTGCTAATGGCACAGTGCGTCCAAAAGTATCTGGTACAAGCAGTTTCAGTTCTGTACGCGCGCGATGCAGCTCAATATGAGTCAGCTCTCTATTTTCATGTGAACAAATGGCAATTTCACCGCTCATTCCGATCATAAACAGGCCCGCTCAGTGAGCTGAATGTGGCAATTTTCGGGCGAGCTCTGCGCACAGCAATTTTCAATGCAGGCTGGAAGTTAGAAAATTCAATTTCTTGTACCAGATACTTTTGGACGCACTGCACGCACTTTCGCAGCTTTGTTGTTTTGCCTCGCTTTGGCTATGTCTCTTCTCGCAGCCGGCGGCGGTGGCGGCGTTCGTTTCGTGCGAAATAGCGAGCGGCAGGAGAAGCGGCGCGACGGCGGCGGCGATTACTGAATATTGGTTTGGCCGCTCTTGCTTCGGGTTCGTCAGCCCTGTTCGCTGAGGCGGCGGCTGCCTTGATTTGTCTGCCGCGGCCTCTGTTTCGTTGGCGTCGCAGGATTCTGCGTCCTGTTCGTGTGGCCGCCGCGAGTTGTGGCTAATGGCAATGGACGTCGTCGCGTTGGTTGGTTTTGGTTGTGGCGCAGGAGTAGGGCCATCAAAGGCAGGGGCAGACACAAACGCAGAAGAGGCAGCTCCAAAAGCGCAGGCCGCCGCCGCCGACGCCGAATGCATTGCATTCTCGATGGCCAAAGTTCTCTCGCTCTCTCACACTCGCTGCCCTTCTTGCTGTTGTTAGTCAGCCTGGCCTGACCTGGTCTGCCATGCACTGTGGCAATGCCACTGCCACGGCCTGTGGCCGCCGCCGCGGTGAGCCGAGCAAGCGAACCGAATTGAACGAACAAAATGAGTTGACTGTCGGTCTGACTGACTGTCTGTCTGTCTGTCTGTCTGACTGACTGACTGACTGACACGACCACCAACCGCATCGCCACCAAACATAATTAGCGTCTCTCTTTCTCCCCTCTCATTCCTCTGTCTCTCTCTCTCTCTCTCTCAGTGTCCCTTCACCCAGCTATTCGGCCATGAGATACACTATACGAATTGATTATCACTAATTATTCATCACATACATACATCATATACATTTATACTTATTAGCGAAACAACAACGACCAAAACAATTAATAAAACACCACGACCGAGACACTCATAACTCACCACCATCATCGCCATCTGAATGTCTTCGGCGACAAGTATTATCACTAACAAGAAGAATACAAATATTAAATATTATTATTATCTACATTATAACAATTGTCAACTTTATTATCATTGTTGCGCGGCATAAGCACCATTGGCAACTATAACAACCACGACGACCAGGACGAGGACTAACCACAAAAACTGGGAAGATTGGCACTACCAACTGACAACAATTATAGGAGCACGACAAATATTATTTTGTATATACGGAAATATATATACCAAGTGTATCGTGCTACTAATTGTCATAAGCAAAACCAGAGCTAATGCCTCTAAGAATTTTATTGACTGCTAGATAATAATATTATATTAATATATGGGATTAATTAATAAATGAATTTTATCGTGACAAATTGGAAAACCTGTAACTTAAGCAAGCATTTCACCATATTAACACTGACGCCCTCTACTACCTTACCATCCGCATTAATATTGATATAAGATCAACAGTATTTCATAGAAAATACTAAAAACACCCGTCTAGTGTACATAATCAGATACTACACAACCATATAATCGTATTGAACTATATTTTATGAATTATAGAAACATACTGTATAACGGATGTTGTTTTAAACGGGCACCACAATAATCGTGAAAGCCACAATCATAGCTGCCGCGAGACACCTGCATTGATATTAATTGGTTCCCTAATTCCCTTTAAGGCTCTCATAATTGATTCATTGCATTTAAGAGCAAACAAGTGTTCAATTATTACTAATTATCTCACTGAGGACCATAATTTCATTTCTTAGAATACTTTTGCCATTAGATTGAAATTTCATAATATTAAATCACTATGTATCAAACAAGGCACACGGTAAGTTATACAACAAATTGATACCCGAAAGAACTGTCAAACCTAAGCAACCATACTAACGTCCAATAATTATTCTAATTATCTCTCAGGGCCCACCTAACAACCCACAAGCACCGCCACCAGCTCAGCCTCAGTTCTCGAACCCTATGACAGTTATCAACGAGAGTTGTGATAGAATCAAGAAGGAATTCGATGCATTACAAGCGGCCAATCATAGTCTCCGAATGGAGGTTGAAAAGCTCCACAATGAAAAGGCCGATTTACACAAGCATTTCATAATGTATTATGAGATGTCCTACGGACTACATGTCGACGTCTGTAAACAAAAGAAATTGCCAAAAGGTTGAATAATATTATATTGAATATATTACCTATTGTATCAAATGACCAGCAAGCACAAATAGCAAGCTCAGTTGATAGAGCAAAACAACTCACAAATGATGAAATCAACGCCATTATTACTCAACAAATGCAAGAGGGCTATGCGTCATCTGAATTACATCCTTCGATGGCTGGTGCCGGAGGAATGCCCGGCATGAGTCGCCCTGTCCCTGGCACCCCAAATTTACCTGGTGTTCCAGGTCTAACACCTTGTGTGCCCCCATGCATCTCCCACACAACCTACCCCTCACACAATGCCTCCACATGGGCCCCCAATGCACGGACTACCACCGCAAGGACTGATGCAACCTGGTCTCAACATGTCATCGCCACCCAATGCTACCGGTCTCTTGGCTATGTCCAATGCACCTAACATGCCAGGCTTGGAGTGGCCTGGTGGTATCCTGGGTGGAATACCGCCAGGTATCATTCCACCACATATAATGCCCAAGGAACCTCTATCGAACAGAAATAATCAAATACCGCAACTCGACAATAATTCAATGAATTTAAACAATAACAATAACAATAACAACAATAACACTACATTCAATCACAATAAGCCACCAAGAAATTCGATTGACAGTGAACGAAGGGCGGCTAGTAGCTCGAGTGCAACAAGCGATAGAGATCACCGCGATGGGCACGGCATTCTACAATCCATGGACTCCAAACACCAGAATTCTTCAAAGAAGCACCGACGAAGTGAGGATTCGTCACAAAATCAGCACCAGGTTATGCTAAACAATACGTCGTCAGTCAGTGATGATGAAAAGAGCGAAGACTTGGTAGTTGATGGCAATGAGGACCGTACTTGCTCACCTAATAGTCATCACAACGGCCTCTACATCACCAAGAGAGAACGGTAGCTCAATGGATTGGGGCCAGTCAAAGAATATAAAGAAGGAAAGACCTCTATCTAGAGCCTCTAGTGTAACAAGTGGATGTGGACCAAGTGGCCGTGAACGAGCCTCACCAAAGACGTCTGGTTCGCACAAGTCGAAGCCAACAAACAATCAACCACCACCCGTACCTATGCCCGATCAAATGGGCCTCCTGGGACCCGGTATACCCCCAAACCCTATGATTCCTGGCCTTGCTGGTTACGGACGACCAATGTTTCCCATGGGCCCCATTGGACCAGATGGCCTACAGATGCCGCCAATGGGACCTGGATGTCTCAAGATCCCATTAGACCTGTTTCTGAGCCATATTCTATCCAACTTGATCCTGAAGGAGGCCAAAATATGTTCCATGCTCGCCAAGGGCCCTAGCAGATCCTGCAGTTCCTAAGAAAGCGCGTGAGGTATTCAGCTTAGATCACGGCGAGGTTGTTTGTGCGGTAGCTTTAAGCAATCCGGAGCAGAAATATCTACACCGGTGGCAAAGGATTCGTTAAAGTCTGGTCTCTTGATAACCTGAAAGCAATAATGAGATCCGTCATCCAAAGGCGATCCGTAATCCCGTGGCCGAGTTGGAATGCTTACCGGCAGAATCATATGTTAGATCATGTAAATTATTACCAGATGGAAAGAAGCTTATTGTAGGAGGTGAAGTTCCGCCTATTAGTGTCTGGGATCTTGGTAATGGAATTCTTCAAAATAGGCGAGCTTTATCAGAGACGAACAAGTAGCTTGTTATGCTTTGGCAATCAGTCCAGACTCAAAACCTGTATTACATGTTATAGTGATGGCACAATCGGACTATATGATATTCATAATTTACAACTTATAACCAAGTTCAAGGGCCACGAGGATGGAGCTAGCTGTGTAGATATAAGCAATGATGGCAATACTCTATGGACAGGTGGCTTAGATACTACTTTGAAATCTTGGAACTTAAATTCTAATAAGATAGTTGGTGAGAAGGATTATATTACGAAAACGAAATTTAATTCACAAATTTTTCTCTCTTGGTTGTTGTCCCGGCGGCGATTACTTGGCCGCAGGTATGGATACCAGTATTATAGAGGTTATGAACACGACGAATAAGACGGATAAGATGCAACTGAAGATGCATGATAGTTGTGTCTTGGCGCTAAAATTCGCCACATCCGGCAAATGGTTTATAAGCACCGGAAAGGATAAACTTCTCAATCTATGTGGATCCCCATCGATTAATTGTCCGCAAATCTTGAAGGTAAGTCTGAACCATAAATTAATATTATGCCATCATACAAACAGTTTGACCAACAATCATATTAACAATAACCAATATTCCTGCCCTCTTTGTAACATTCAACTCTACAGTTCCAGGAAAAATTCTTCAGTTCTGTCATGCGATATTAGTAGCGATGATAAGTATTTTGCTACTGGTTCAGGAGACAAAAAGCCACAGTATATGAGGTTCTCTATTGATCGATTAAATAAGAATCAAATATAGATTAAATTAGACCTCAAAGCCAATTATATCTCTCAACGTACTGGTATATACACCCTCATACCACTCGTTTCTGTTTTAGATAATTATTATATAGATACTTATAATTACATTCATTTATTTTGACTCAAACATAATTTTTCTTCAAATGACAATCTTTGAGAGCTTCTTGTTCTTTCGCACGATTTACCATGTCTTGCGTACCAATCAGATACTTGGCACTTCTTTTGCGAACAATAAGTGGTATTCCAGCAACAATAATATCTAGATGGATTCAAACAAACTACACACCATTCGTGCCTTTTCGCATGCGTCAGATCGCGGTGATATTTTTCTTTGAGATCATCATAATCGTCTTTAGGTACTGTTTCACCAGTGTAAGAGGTCTGTCTTTTCAACTCTTCAAAAATCAAGTTCTCTTTGCTCAAGTTGTTTCCTAAGATTGGAGTTCTCTCGCGTAGACGTAATAATTCTTCTCGTTTAGATGACATGGGCCTTGGCCCATGAGCCTTGGAGCGTTGTGGTGATTGGTGTCGCAACTGATGGTGTTGTAGTAGTTGTATTAGTGACATTGGTAGTGTTTATTGATGTTGTGGTAATTGATGGTTTGTTTTCTTCACGAGACCGTAAGTATTCATCCCTTGTTGTTGGCATACTGGGACGGTTGTCAACGGTTGATCCTCTTGGGGCCAACTCTTCCTTGGCCTTCCACGTTTCTTTCCATTTGCTGTTAATTTAAATTCTCAAATTTGCTCGTCAATTTGACCTTTCTGGAGCTCGGAGCGATTCATTTTATTAATTGGATAAGTCTGTCAATATTGATGGTAATTATTGTAGTTAACTGAATAGCACTAGAATGTTTTGAACTGCGTTTAGCGTACAGAATATATACAAATGTATCCAAAATAGACAAATTGCAATGCACCGCAAGCAAAGTAAAATAAAATTTACGCTCTGTGGACTTGTGGTGATTCGGTGAATTTTTCTTCTCGAAAATATTACAAATTTTACCAAATGTCTCAAATAACTACGATTGTAATAAATATTCCCCTGATATTCGTAAACTATGACCTCAAGAATGGAAAAAGCCCTAGGAAATGAGTTTGTAAACTAGTAATTATCACTAGAAAACCCCAAATGTGTGGGGGTGATTTGAGAATCAGGAAAATTTCAACACTTTTGTGGGACTACTGATTACACTCGTCCAGTGCAAAATCTTCATGGTGAATGTGTGTTTTGTGCGTGTGTGTTTTAGCGAGAGTGAGAATTTCCCACAGGATGATTGGCGAGAGCACAAGGCGCACATTGCTAACGTGTTTTGCCTGGCGCTCAATGTAAAATTGACGAGCCACTTTGATAGGCCACTTCCATCGGAATATATTGCATGTTTTGGTCGGGTTATTGACAACAAGGAAATAGAGCAATCAGACTCTCGTAACCGAGCTTTTATTATTGCTGTCTAAATTACTTATATTACACTAACAGTGGAAAATTCTCAAATTGTATATCACGAGATCAAAGGGAGAAAATGTTGGCTCGATTGAAGGCTATCTCAAGATTATCTATCAGAATGAGCCGACATTATGCAACGGCCAATAATGTATTTTTCCAATCCAAATCATATATCAATGGAAGATGGCTTGATTCGGATAGTCACCAAGTATTTCCTGTTATGAATCCAGCCACCAATGAGGTCATTGGTGAGGTAGCCGATCTGTGATGAGCAAGATTTTGTATTGGCTGCCCAGGCTGCCACAAAAGCATTCAAATCCTGGAGTGAGACGACAGCAAAACAGAGGTCACATCTATTGAGACAACTCGCTGATGCCCAGATGACAAATCAATCGGAACTGGCCGAAATTATTGCACCAGAATCGGGCAAAACCTATCAAAGAGGCAATGGGTGAGATAGCCTACGGAGCATCATTTTTCGAATGGTTTGCCGACCAGGCTCGATCCAGTGCCGGTGAAATACTCTCAAGTCCTTCACCCGATAAAACTATGATGTACATAAGACAGCCAGTTGGCCCTGTCGGTATCATCACCCCTTGAACTTTCCAAATGCCATGATCACCCTGCAAATTGGGGGCTGCACTGGCTGCTGGCTGTACGGCCATCATTAAACTCCGCCCCAAGCACTCCATACTCGGCCCTAGCAATTGCCAAGCTCATAGATGGAATGGATATACCTGAGGGAGTGGTGAATATATTGCCCTCCAGTGAGCAGAATTCGCCAAAAATAGGCAATTATATGTGCAAATCCCCAGATATCAAAGTTATTTCTTTCACTGGCTCATCAGGTGTCGGCAAGTTGCTACTTCAACAGAGTGCCTCCACTGTGAAAAGAGTGTGTCTCGAACTTGGTGGTAATGCTCCATTTATTGTATTTGATTCGGCAGATCTCGAAAAGGCGGTAGACGGATATATTGCATCAAAATTTTCGAAACACCGGACAAACCTGCGTTTGTGCAAACAGATGTCTAGTTCAGGCGGGCGGATATGACAAGTTTGTGGAATTGCTCAAGACGAAAATGAATGAAAAGCTGAAGTCGGGCGACACTTTAAGTGAGAAGACAACAATCGGGTCTTTGATCAACAAGGCTGCTGTTGAGAAAGTCCAAGCTCACGTGCAGGACGCATTAGATAAGGGTGGAAAGTTGTTATTAGGTGGTAAGTCACCCAAAGAGAACCACTTCTGAGCCGACACTAATTTCAGATGCCAAACATGATATGCTATGCTGTCAGGAGGAGACATTTGGTCCTCTAGCAGCTATTGTAAAATTCTCAACAGAAGAGGAAGTCCTAGAGCTGTCAAACTCGGTTAAACATGGACTGGCAGCATACTTTTACTCCCGTGATTTCAACCAGATCCGTAGGGTCTCAGTAAAATTAGAATCAGGCATGGTGGGTGTTAATGAGGGTGTTATCTCATCTTGTGAGGCTCCATTCTGGAGGCGTAAAAGAGTCTGGACTCGGCAGAGAGGGCGGCCATATGGGCATGGAGGAGTACCAGGAGGTCAAGTACATTTGCATCGGTTCATGACCGAGATAACAAGCGTCTCAACCACACTACAATGAATAAATTGTTACTTTGCGATTAGCAATATGAATCAGAAAAGGGACCAAATCGATGTTATCAGTTTCGTCATAAAACTAACGCGAGAAAGAACACGCGCATAGATAGATTCATCATCAATAATAATCTGTAAAGAACGATGAAATTTGACTGTTCTTTGTTGGCCTTTATTTCTCTCAGTTCCATACTCGTTACTGAGGTGTTGAAGATGGTGGTATTATGAGTCAAATCGTGATGATTTTCTTCATGTTAAATCCATGAGCCGCCTGTCTGTACATCTACCCCAAGTTTTTTCTTCTTTCAGTCTGTCGCCGACTTAACCGTTCGCTCGCCGAGGTTCTCCCTGACTAATAAATTTCGGTTTGTTTCTTTAGAAGGCGTCATTGTCACTACCACAAGCGGCGTATTACTTAAAGTCGAGGATAATTAAAGTGATGAGGACTTATACGACAACTAAAATTAGTGAATGAGCCTGAGACCTGTGCGCTCCAGTCTGACTCCAGAAGGTGGCCTGTACTGCAGACGAATAATCGAAAGATGCGACTTTCAATGTAGGACTGACATATTCGGGTCTCGGTCGAATGTTCGACCTTCTTCAGAATAGAAAGGCGTGCCAATCTAATCAACAAGAAGTACTCGTAGCGCCGCTACTTAGGCCCGCGTTGTCTAAAGTAGGATGGACTCTCAGCGTCCGCCGGCAGTCGATTTTTGCCACTCAGGTGGCCTGGGATCTGCCATCTTATTTGACCCCACTCTAGTAGATAGGCCGCCTGACGTTCAGGTCTCATAGATCGACCACTCGTTCCGCAGGCAGGCCAAGGCGCGTTCGCTAACAACGATAAAGTCGTCGAATGGTCATATTGTCAGTCTGCCGACATCACCAACAAAACATCATAGACACAAAGACACGTACCATTTGAAATTCTCCATTAAAAGGTATTTCACTTATAAATAACACATTAGAGAAATTATTATTATCAATTGAAATAAAATATATGAATGACTGCGAACAGTAACAATAACAGATTCAATTTCAAGGAACTGAACATTATTATCCTAATTACATATCTACTAGAATTCTTAGTGATATATCAACCAAACCAGCCGCCGGGATAAGAATACCATAAGCCTAGTGTTGTTGTGAATATTCATCATCATCGTCATCATGGATCTCCTGTCAAGGGCTCTCGATCTATTAGATCGGGTCGATGTGGACGCGGATCTGGATTGTCGAGGATGACGAGGACAATTTGATCGACGGAAAATTGTATCAGAATGAGAATGTCTATAACAGACTACTGCCATATGATGTGACAAGTGAAAGCCAGGAGCATTTGATGCGGATCAAGGCATCGCTCGCCAAATCTATACAACTCGATCAGGAGTCAGTGTATGAGTGGTTTATCGATCTAGAAAGGTAAGTCATGATGTATATGGGATTCAGACGATCAGCTGGGGATCATCTCATCATATGTCTTCTCTGATAACTTCTACTATGTCAATAATTGTTTAGTTTTTCTAACACTTGTTGAAAACTATTCTTCCTCCTATCCCTCGCTATCATGCTATCATTATGATTGAAACCATCACACCACCACCTTGCTCTGACGCCAACTAGATTTGTTGATATTTACGGATTGAGGTTCACAAAAAGAGGATCATATTTATTTTGTCAAATTACAATACGAACTGATAGTCGCTAAGAATAGTATGGACCTTTACTATATAGGTTATGTTGCTAGATGTTTCTCAAGACTAATGCGAAAGAGATATCTAATAAGTAGTGATGATTTGGTATTAGATTGGAGGCCATTATATGAAACTTACGAGAGATTATTATATAGTCATACAGAAACATTAGGCTCTGATTTGTGCCTGAAAACTTGGAATCAAATTTAAGCCAGGCGATTCTGATTAGCCAGACCACATTTTCCAGTTAATGCAACCCAGGAGATGTTGGACGAATGGAGGCCCATGTTATGTCCATTTGATATGTCTATCCAACGAGCAGTCACCTATTTAAATCTATTTTTACCTACTACCGTTGCGCCAAGTGATCACGATAAAGGATTTAGCTGTGGTTTGATGAGGTTATGCAATTATGGTTGAATGGTAAATTCAACAGTTCTGGCTCGTACGAGTCCAGGTTTACATTGTTATTGTCTCGCTTGAGCTCGGACTGTTTGGGTTACATCGATTGGGAGCCATATATACCTGGGATATTCAATCACTTCAAGGTTAGTTTAAATTTAAACGGTTCGTCGGTGATGAATCGAATGAAGGGCTCCGGGGACTCGTTCGATGTGGGCCCATGTGTCCAATGGATAGTTTATATGATAAATCAGAACAACAGTTGCCTTGATCATGTGGCCAAATTATTCAAGGCCATCGAGAGCTTCTATCATCCATCAAATGCAGACCGTCGATGGCATACAAAATTACAGCAATTCTTGCACAAATTGCCCGCGTGTTATGTGAAACGGCTCTACAGGGAACGCCACAAGAACAATGTTTGGTCAAGAAGGGTGCCAGAATCGCACAGGTTAACTGACGAGCAGACATCAAAATTTGTAGAGGCCCTAATGCCGGTAATGCTCACCTCCATGTTTAATCAGGTTGGCCTGGTGGTGCCGCCTCGGCCTTCAGAGATCTATCAGTATTGCGGCCCGAGAAGGTCATTCCGCCCTTGTTAGACCGACTGTATGGCTCCTACGAGACACTAACCGAGCCACACCGACTGTTGGCCTCCATCAATTGTATGGCCGCCGTTGTTCCGGCCATGGTGAGGCCATGCAAGTATTTTCCCGAGGGGCCCAGCCATGTGGTGCCTCTATTATTGAGCTCATTACCTGGCATTGATTCGAACGATATGCGGAAATGTATCGCCGTCTTCAGATTCATAGCTACGCTCGCCTCTCATGTTAGAATGAAAGATTACTCGTACCTGGTGGACGAGGACAGGACTGCATCCGAGCCGCTGACTTCGAGCAGCAACAATTGTGCCTATCGACGAGTCAATTCGAGGACTTTGTTGTCCAATTTTGGACAAATCTTTTGTATTGATTGAAAACACCGCCTCCGCCCATACATTCTCGAATTCGGACCACGATAGTCACCTCAAGAATAGCGACGAGGGCATCATTGAGGCGGCAATTAGCTCGGTCACTCTCAGCATACTGGCTCAGGCGTCGCCAGAGATCCAAGGAGCCGCCCTGGATAAGCTGTATTCGCACGTAACCAGGCATATATTTGATACAAAGACCCAGGGCAAGGCAATTGCAACATTGTGTTTGGCCTGCGCCAAAGCCTATCCAAAGGGAGACACTGGCCAAGTTTGTACCCACTTCGGGCGGCTCACAATGACGTTGACCGACAACGAGGACGTCTTCCACGAGTCTATACTGGACGACGAGCTCCTATTTGGCCTGTTGCTCCTATCCGAGATAGTTCGATGCAACAGTCCGCATCTATTGGACCACAAGGACCTGATTGTAGAAGTTCTACGTCGAGGCTTGAGATTGAAATGCAAGGAAGGCTACATGTTGGCTTGTGGCATCTTGCGCCACGTCCTGAGGGCGTTGACCAACATAGCCAGCTGCGATTGGCGCAACATCGATCTGGACGACGAGGAGAACAAGGCGAAAAGAGGCCAAGTGGCCCTTCGATAATTGGGCCCATACGACGCACGTCAAAGACCTGAAGATCAAGTGGGAAATTCCCGGCCCAGAATCGAGACAATTCGGCCAGCAACTGTTGGAGGTGTTCCTCAAACAAGTGGTCGAGGATCTGACCAGTTGGACGCAGGGCAACAAGGAGTTGTGCCGCGAGGAGGTCCAGAGGTCGTTGCATGTCGTATTGAGCAGTTTGGTGGGCGCCGCCTCTGTTTTGCCAACACTTCAATCTAAGGTGATAGATTTGTGCAACATTGAGGTGCCAGTTATTCCCTTTGTTCATCGAGAACACCGGCACGGGAGCCCATCTATTTCAAGACGGGACCAACATCAGGAATTGGGTTGTCGAGAAGGTGATTGATATTAATCGTTTTATTGTCAACAAACATATGGACGACACGAAGAGTTTAACCTAATATGCGAGATATTTGCCACGGCCGTCTCGTATTTTGCTCACAACAAGACAGAGCTTCGTCTAGCTGCCCAGCGCATCAAATCGCTCAAGACCTCCACCCAGAACAAGTTGCTTGGCTCGAAGCGCCACCTCAGGTATCTACTGGTGGAGCGGGTGGCCCAACAGCACCGGGCGATGCTGATGAACAAGGGCCGGCCGGAGTTCACTGAGCTCCATCTCGAGGTGTTCAAGAGTTTGTTTGAGCTGGCCCAGAGCCACTACGTTGAGGCGAGGATTCTGGCTCAAGACACTGTCTACATGATGATCGTTGACTTTCCCTTTCTCGAATCGTTGCTGGTCCCGATGCTGGTGACGGAGTTGGGCAAGCCCCATATTGAGCACAAGAAGTTCAAGAGGCTCCTGTATTTGGTGCTCGGGCGCAGATCCTACAGTTCCATTGTTATCGATCCGAATTGGACCAATCTCAGACAGTTGTGGCCGGCACTGGTCGAGTCACCCCATTCAGAGAAGCCGAGTGTGATAAAGCTGCTCGATAGAGTGTCCAGTTTGGTGATGAAAAGCTTTGATACGTTCGGATTGACCTACGACTATCCCGACCGCATTAAAGAGGTGGCCCGTCAGTTCTGGGCCAGTGGCTGCATCGATTTGAACAAATACCAGCCACCTGAGGAGCAATACATCAAGTCAGTGAGGGGTCGTGTAGAGCAGAGGAACGTCCAAAGGATCCAGGACTACGAGGGGCTCATATTGAAGCTGGTTGAGTTGATTGAGAATCCGCATTTGCACTGGCAGCGCCGAATCATTGCCTACAGTCTGTCCACTTGTCTGATGCGCGACGATCATCCACTGCCTTTGGCCGCCCTCAACCTGTGTCTGTCCAGTCTGATCAGCGATCGATTGTTGATCAGAACTAAGGCTGTCCATTTGGTTGGAGCCCAACTGAAGCTGCACAAACGAAAGCATATCAAGAGAACTCTGAAGGTAATCAAAGCCACAGATAGTAGTAGCATCAATGAGAGAAAGCAGGAGGAGAAGGAGGATAGACAAGCCTTCGGATGACCACCACATGGAGGCGCTGGAGGCAAAGGCCGAGAGGATCTCAATCAACGAGATGGATGTGTCCGATGCCAGCCACCTGCCACTCCTAGAGGCAAACGAGACCAGAATCTTGGGCAATAGTAACAAATGGATGCAATACAAGTGTAACGAGGTCAGTAATTACACCCGCCAGCAATGGGATCGATTGGTGTTCATCGACAAGCCACATTTGGGCTTCTACGAGTGGCCTGGCGAGCTACAAATCTACGAACCATACCATAAGCAGCCGCATTTAAACAGGCCACTCGAGGAATTGGACGCCCACGAACAGGCTGTCTACGTGAAAATGAACGATCCCGATTTCATCAAGAAGCTGGTGGACTATTTCTGCTTTGAGGACAACAAAGGTAGCCCCGAAACGCACCGTTTCGACACCAAACGGCCCGCCCTCTTTAAGGGACTATTCAGAAACTTTGGGCCCTGTATGATGGAGCCCTTCAGGGCGTACGTGTTGGAGTATGCAACCAGTAGCTGTGAGCATAAGCAAAAGTTTGTCATTGAGTTCTTGGCCGGCCTCATTCGGGGCTCCAAGCATTGGAGTTTCGATATGTTGAAGGATCTCAGGGCCTTCGTTTTGCCCCCTACTCGACCAGATGACAGTTAGCCAGGAGAACTACAACGATTGGATGGGTTTGTCGCATTATGTGTTCCGCGACAGGGACGCACGTCGGCTCGAATGGTTGCTGGATTACTTCGTCACAAAGGCCACCTCACCTGGTGAATCGCAGTCGGCCACCATAACGCCCTTCCTGCAGGCGACCCGGCTGAACATGGCCTACTACGCGTTGCAGCATTGCGAGTGGCGAGTGGTCGATCATATATTTCCGCGCATAATCGACAATTTGCTGGGCCAGGACCATCTGTTGGCCTACGCGAACGTCAGGAACTGCCTGGCGAGCCTGTACTCGATTGTGTACATGTTCGACGACCCAACTATTCGAACGCGAATACCTGGAACCCTCGCCGACGGCCCGAAGAGGCTCGACTTTATCCAGCATGTCCTACCTAAGTTGGCCGTGCTCGAGAAGACCAAACACTCGTCGTCGAGAAATCCGGCGGCGCCTGCACCATCGAAAAATGTCGACGGCACCTCCGGCAGCTCCACCACCACCACCACTTCTGTGAGCGATGGCAGCCAATTGATGATGACAGATGATGACACAAAGTCACGTTATTCAGCAGGCGTGGCCGCGGGTAGCGCCACCAGTCCAATGACAATCGAGCCGACAGATGTGTCGTCCGGCGGCAGCAGCACCGCTGCAGTCGTGGACGACGACGACGACGACGACGACGATGTTGTCAAGCTGTTGACGAAGATTCGCGGCATAGACTCGAACCCAGACTCGCCTCCATCCACTGGCCTCCACCACCATCATCATGTATATAAAAGGATGCTGGAAGACGACGACAGTAGCAGGCCAGGTGTGGGCAAGAAGAGCCATGACGATGTGGCCGCCTCAGTGGCCGCCTCTTTCGTTGATAATCTTCGCAAGGCGCTGCCTAAACTGAGTGTCTCATCAGGTGGTGGTGGCGGCGGCGGCGGCAGTGCCACCACAAGGCAGACGGCAGCAGCGGCTGCCGCGGCCATAACAACAAGTGGCCCGAGTCCGATAGGAGCGGCCGAGGCTGCCTCAACCGCCGACGACGGCCTCGATGAAGCCTCGCAGGAGAGGAAACAGGCGATCAAGTTGATGAAGTTCACCTCGTTCTGGCTCATCTACAACATCTTTCGCATTAAGTCGCCCATTCCGGCCGAGTTTTTCAAGTTGTTGCCCATCATTTGCGAGATGAGCCGCGAAGCCAGCGACCCTGAGCTGGCCAACGACGCCCTAGCCGCCGTCTACGTGCTCGGCAACTCGACCCTCAGCCCGGAGGCCATGGTCGAGGCGCTGGCCTGTGTCCGGCGCATCATTACCAATCACTCGTGGCATGCCAGGGGCGCAGTGGGCGCCTTCATCGAGGTCATGATAACCTCCAATTTGTTCTATCTAATTGGGAAGCCACAATTCCGGACGGAGATCGAGGACATTGTTATAAATCATCTGATTTGTGACGAACGGATTGAGGTGCGCGAGACGAGTCTACAGATATTGAGCGGAATGATCCATTGCGAGTTCACCAAGTTGACCGAGCAGCTGTTGGACGAGTTCAAACGGCGCTCCAATGAGCCACTAATTAGGAGACGCCAGCCCAATGGGTCGGTGATATTCGACTCGAGATCCATCGTAATCAGACACTCGGGCGTGCTGTGTCTATGCGCCTGTGTCGATGCCCACCCATATTCGGTGCCCGACTACTTGCCGGGTATTCTAACACTGCTCAGCGACCACCTCACCGACCCCAGCCCATATCCGTAAGTAGCCAGGCTTTTCACCTATCTAATCTTCACAGCCTTGCAATGCATTAGATAATACTAACTTGACCCTCTGACCCCTCCATCATTATTGTATTCCCTTATAGACGACAATCAAGAAGACTATGTCCAACTTCCGTAGAACGCACCATGATAATTGGCAAAGTGATAAAGCCATTCACCGACGACCAGCTCTGCGTATTGGCAGATCTGCTCGTGTCTCCCAGTTACTATGCCTAACTGATCAATACAAGTAGTAGTTTCTATCATAATTAAATACATCAATCAAATTAAAGCATTAGCAATCAGCATCAAAGCGCGCATGGATATTCCATAGATCCATCAATATGGCATTCACACAACCACAAATTATGCAAATTAAATATTGATATTATACTATTTAGTTTGTAAAGAACAATAAATTCACACACCTCTAATTACTGTATATAGAAGGCAAGGGCACCTCGAAGACATGAGACTGTCGTCTCAAAGATCGAGGGCTCGCTGATTGACAAGCGAGAAGCCAACAGGTTTGTATCTGCTGGCTGAGCAGACGTGGGCCAGTTAACACTGGTGACCAAGAAGTGTCCGGCGTCGTGAGGCCCTGTACGTATCAAGTAACACTGAGTGTGGGCCTCGTCCATCTACATGTGTGTAATTCCCGAATAGTCGCCCATCTTCTTGTTTGTTGTTCAGATATTTACAGATATAATCATATACAATCACGACAAACTCTCATCGTCGTCGTCGTTCTCATAGTCATAGTCAGTAGGCGATCGATTTACAAGCGACTAATGGCGGCTGGCCAGCCGGCCGATGGGCGGAATCCAAATCGACTCGTTTCTAGCTTGTCAGCTGGGACGCGATGCGAAACTGTTAGCCTTAATTAAATATCCCGCTAGCTGTGAGTCTGCTGCGAGAGGGCATTAACTGTTGTTGTTGTCTTTCGGTGTTTATCCAGTCAGTCAGTCAGTCAGTCGGTCGGTTGGTCAGTCAGTGAGTTAGTCGCTCATTCAACCATCCATTCTTTGAGTGGATTGATGACCAGTGGGCTCGTTAGACGGCCCCAACCAGCGGCTCCACGCCGATCGCCGCATCGAACCCTCGCCTCTCATACAAATGAGCCGCCAGGATTGTGACGGCCGTCAAGTAGGCTGCGGGCGGCCTGATTGAGGCGCTCGATCTTTTGTCTGGGCCTCTGCTGAGCTCGGCCCACTCCTGCTCCTGGCAGCCTCGCCATCCTTCCTCGGATCCACCACCTCGTTCGTTCATTCATCCTTGCTGGATGGCTATCGGCCAACAACAACAACAACAACCACTGGCTGGCTGCCTGGTCGTCTGGCCGACATATCCGATTGCCTGTAGGGGTGAGCTTTAATTTCAGTGAATGGCATTAGCCAGTTGGCTTGAAATAACAACAACCACCAGCAGCCAGCCAGCCAATGCGCGTCTCAATGGACCAATTTATTGACCCAGAAGCGAATGCTGTTCGTTGGCGGCGTCGAGTTGTTGTTGTTGTTGTTGTAGTAGTAGTGGCTAGAATGGAGTGCAACAAAGAGCTCAGATGGCCAACGTTACATAATACCAAGCAGCGGCCCGAGGTCGGCCGAGCTAGCAAACGAAAGGACCCGGGAATGAGCCCTTAAGCGCCACCAGCACATGAAGAGAGGCCACCACCACCACCACCTGCAGCAGGCCGAGGCCGGGCCGGCCTAACTTAAACTTAGCTTGGCCCACTTTTATGAATGAATCGGAAAGGATGAATGAATGGATTTAGATGAATGAAAGGGGGCCGACTAGCTGCGCGTGCTTGGTTATGTTGGCGGTGCTGGTGGTGGTGGTTGTTGTTGTAGTAGTGCTGTCGACAAGTCTGCTACTGCTACTGCTGTTGGCGGACGTTGTTATTATTATTGTTGTTGTAGTAGTAGTAGTAGTAGTAGTAGTGCCAGTGGTGGTGGTTGTAGTTGGCAAGCCCGCTTTCGTTGGCCAGTTGCTTGAGGGGTTTGTTATATTGAACAGCGTTGAGCGTTTGTCTTGTCGAGGCCGCCAGTTGGAGTGTGGCCTTCCGGCCGCGCAGGTCGTCGCTCCACTGGCCTGCTGTTGGCCCCAGATTTAACCTGGCGCCTTCTCCGCCTCCTCGTCGCCCGCCTCCTCCCACTAGTCCAGTCCGAGCGCCAGAAGCCTCGCCAGTAGCCTTGGCCGAGTGCTGAGGCCAGCTGAGGGCCCATCGCTCGGCCCCTCGGCTCGCAGGCTCGGCTAAGC
The DNA here is from genome assembly GCA_020916435.1 of Oxytropis ochrocephala. NCBI lineage: Eukaryota > Viridiplantae > Streptophyta > Magnoliopsida > Fabales > Fabaceae > Oxytropis > Oxytropis ochrocephala. The sequence continues at coordinate 42,329 of JAJHUT010000118.1, forward strand.
GCCCGCGTCGATGCGCAAACAGACATAGAGCACTGCCACTGGCGCCACAACAACCACCACCAGAGTGCGAGCGCTCTGCAAGGACTCGCCGCCGCCACCACTGCCGCCGACTGGCCGAAATGAGGTCGTCACGGGCCGGCGATTGGCTTGTAGGTGCCTAGAGGCGGCCGCGAGCGTCAGCTGGTTGTGTTGTCGGTGTTGGTGCTGGCGACGTTACTGTGCTAGCGAGTCTGCCTCAAGTGCTTCTCATCCTCCTCCGCCTCCTCATCCTCCTCCGCCTCCTCTTCTTGTTGTCATTGCACACTTCCAACTGCAACTGCAACTCAAATCCGAATCGCAATAGATAAATATAAATATACATATAAATACCAACTCCACACATAGAGCTCGCGAGTGGGTCGCCTAGTCCTAGTCGCCGCCGCCGCCACCACCACTCAAGCCTAGCCTCCGAACATTAAACAGCACCAGCACAACCGACTTCCATCTCGTCCATTCAACCATAATATTTACAAATTATTTATCTATCTATCTATATATATATAAATAATTATATTTGTATATAATAAACAATTTCTATCAATTGAAAATTGCAATTCATTGCACGGAATCGAATACATATCCTAATTCTCTTTGAAAGGGAGAAGATGGGGAGGCCCAACGAGAATGAAATAATTGTAATTACAACTACAATTAAGAAGAATTGCACAGTCGAAGAAGATTGATTGGGCGCTTGAGATGCCCGGCACTACTTCCAATAATTGTGATGATGAACAAACGAAGACCAGAACTAAAGGAGGAGGAGGAGCAAGAAGAAGAAGAGGCGGTGGCGGCCAAGGAAATCGGACTCATTGGAAGGAAGAAGAGTCAGAACAACAACAAACGAAGAAACTAATATTCCAACAGCAACAGCAACAACCTCACAACTACTCAAACCCTTCATGCACCACCAAAGAGTTGGTCCTTGTTATTGTTGGCACCTTGGCGGCCGTACTATTGTTTTATTTTCTAAACGTAATCATATGGTTCGACGGTTACTAACAACCGAATGAATGACCGACCGACTATTAGCAGTGGCATTGCATCGGACATACAATCAGCAATTGAGAGCACAGCAAGCAAACAAACAGAGGCACACTAAGAGACTGGACAGTTGATCACATTAGAAGTATTATATATTTATTGCAAATAACGCGAGGGTTGTGATTTGATTTATCAAGTTTAGGCATTTTAACAATTCTTTCTCATCTTTCTATCAAACCATATCATCAAGAGGCCAGAATCCAAAGACTCTGGTTTGCCTGGTTGCTTGTTTGGTTATTGGAAACACTCGGAACCAAATGGACAGGCAATTGTCTGGTGGCAGTCGTAGTGATCATAATAGGAGCCACTAGTAAGCGACGAAAGTCAAGAAACACAGAGCAACTAGCACTTGTTAATAAGCCAGAAACCAGACCGACCAGTGGCCACAATGAGCGGCCCACATCACTATCATCATCCACATCCACATCCACATCATCACCACCACCATCATCACCACCACCACCATCACCAGAGTAGGGGTGATGGCTCGTCGACCGTCTCGTCGTCGGGCACCGCCACGGGCAACCAGAGATTCTCCAGTCTCATCCACGACAGCGAGGTGTTCCTAACGAAACTCAGGGAGTTCAAGCCCCAGTCGCTGGGCTGCCTGGAGGCCCGCCGCAAGAGCTCGTCCACGCTGATCTTCCCGAGCCCCAGCAGGCCTGCATGGGGCCGCCCAAATGCCCCAGATACCCGCACGAGGTGAAACCCACGCCCGGCTACTGGATCGAGTGCCATGGGCCAGGTGTATTGGCGCCAAACCGGCCAGCGGCGCCCACCGACACTTGTCAGCAGGAGTTGGAGGGGTCGTCGGCACTGGCCAGTTCCCGGTCGAACCAGGAACAGGCGGCTATGCTGTTCTCTTTGAAGCGGCGGCGGCGCCGCCTCCACCGAGCACCAATACATTGGCTCAGCCTCTACGCCAACCGCCGATAGGATCCTCACGCGTCACGATAAGCAACTGGTCGGCTCGCCCTCGTCCGGCTCAACCGACCACCACCAGCACCACCCGCAGGACCACCTCGCTGACCTGATGATCCAAGACGTGCTGAGGCGGACCGATAGCAACCAGCGAGCAGACACTACTGAACAGATGCACCCTGCGCAGGCTCCCCTCTCAGCATCAGGAAACAACCAATTTCATTAGGTCCTCGGGAACGGCCGGCTCCTCGCCCGATATGATTGTGCACATGATGGAATGCCTGGACAGTGGCGCCGGCAGTGGCGCTGGCAGTGGCACCAAAGTAGAGCCAATGCAGCCGGGCTCGCCGGCCAAGCAACACCAGCCAACCAGTGGCGACATGAGGAGAAAGCTCAACAAGCGCACCATGACGAGGGACGACATCGACCTGCACAAGACGAGAAGAGGTACGCCCAACATCACCATTACCGAGCCATCCTTCAACCAATCAACGGTTACCTATCACCAGCCGGCGTCAGCTCGCCAACGACGGATCAGCCAGGAAGGCGAACTAAAGCGCCATGATAGTAGTGGCGAAGAGTCGAGACAGGCGCCGGCCGACTCCACGTCGAGACCAATCAAATTCCAAATTCAGCGCTACATGTCGACCGAGCAGCAGCAGCAGCCTCAGGCAGCCATTCGTCAAGAGTCTCTTGAGCTCCGTGAGAGTGGCGAGCTAGACACGTGTGCCGGCGACGAGGCTGACCACCGAATCGAGGACGACGACGACTATGGAGGCCATCCCGACGACGACCAGCAGCACCAGCAGCCGGACTCAGGTCGATGCGAGCCGTATCGGCCCATTCAGATGCAGCAGCACCATCATCGGCCTTCCATCATTCGGAGAGGACATCGACAACGAGGCGGCCACTGGCGCTGGCGGCGACCATAGCCACTCGGCAGGACTCGACCACAAAGAGACCTATTGCGGCCTTTCCACCACTACTTTCTCCAAGAGATCCTACCAGGAGTGGCACCAGCAACAGCAACAGCAACAGCACCTGCAGCAGCACCTGCACGATCTGGGCCTGTTCAAGGACACCAGTCTGGAGTTGATATCGTTCGAGGAGGAGAACTACGAGAAACATTACTATGGCCGCGAGCATTGGAACTATTTCACCAACGACGAACTGTTGGGGCCCGTCATGTTGAGCCTCAAACAGGAGGTCAACAATCAGCGCGACCACTTCCATGTCCTTCTGAGGACGGTGTCCTACACACTGCATGGAACCATTCCGGCCAGCACCATCTGCGCGGACAGGTACGACAGGAGGCCGTGGTGAGGGGAGCTCAGCGAGATAGCCAAACTGAAGCCGCCGCCCTCATGCTGGGCCAGCTGCCGTCGACGCCCGACGAGCTGCTCAAGCTCGACCACATCTTCATCAAGACCGAGCTCAAGGTGGGCGTCATCTACATCAAATCGGGCCAGGCCGAAAGCGAGGAGTCCATCCTGGGCAACCGGGACGAGTCGCCCCTGTTCACCGAGTTCCTCGATCTCCTCGGCGATCGCATCAACCTAAAAGGTTTCGACCGGTACAAGGGCGGTCTTGATACTGTGCACAATCTGACGGGCACCGAGTCGGTGTATACTATGTGGGAGGAACATTGAGATAATGTTTCATGTGTCCACTATGTTGCCCCACGAAGAGAATGACCCGCAAAAGTTGCAAAAGAAGCGACATATCGGCAATGACATCGTTTGTGTGGCCTTCATCGAGAGTGACGACACTTCTATTCTGGCCCGGCTGCATCAAGTCCTATTTCTTGCACACCTTCATTGCGGTCCACACCAGCCCCAGGCCCCTAAGGGAGGGCGAGAAGAGGAAGTATTCGGTGAGCTGTGTTTGCCGCAACGAGGTCCAGTACGCGTTCAGGCCTTACCTGGTGGAACAGGACGAGTTTTATAAGTCCGACTACTTCAGGGAGTGGCTTCTGGTGAAGATAGTGAACGGCGAACGAGCCAGCTATTCGGCGCCCAAGTTCGCCCGAATGCAGGACCGAACAAGGAGCCAACTGCTCGAGGACATCATCACCAATTTGGCCAACCACCTGGTCACCGGCCAGATACCCAAACCGTACCGGCGAGGCTCGTGGCGGCCACTGGGCCACGCGCGCGCCTCCAGTCCGCTGGAGGACTCCATGAAGGACTACTTCGAGGACTACGACCAGCTGGCGAAGGACTTTGTCACGCCTTCTGTGGCCCAAGCAAGTCCATGCTATGTGATGTGGTGTTCGCGTCAAGGACACCGACGGCACCTATCGGCTGGTCCATGGCGTCCGGGCCATCATGGCCATCAGGAGCCGCACCTTCCTGGAGATGCTGTACGGGTTTGTGCCGCCCGGCACTGGCCCATCGAGCCTCCAGAACCAGACGAACCTGCGCGCCATCGAGATGAAGGCGCTGTCGGGCGAGTCGTCCAGTGGCGGCGGCGGTGGCGGCGGTTTGGGTGCAAAGGACGTCGAGCACACCAAAAGCCTGTTGGTGAAACGAGGCAGCGTTGGTGCCGACCCGAGCCGAAAGATCGGTAAGTAGGCTCCAGAGATGGCAATAGAATAGATAGACTGGTGCGGTTGTAATGCGATGTGATGACTGACTGACCACTCGATCAATGTCGATGCCACACAGGCGAGAAAGAGAGGAGACAATCGATGCTGCCAAACCTGTCCAAATCGATGTCACAAAAGCCAAACTACCTGACTGTTCCAAGCACTGCTGGCGGGGGCGCCGGTGGAGCCGGCGGAGGAGGACCGGGGGCGCCGGCGGGGCGCAGGAGGAGCTGGCGGAGGGCCCAGCGGCAGTGGCAGCACTGGCGGAATGATCAAGAATGCCTTCAATCGGCTCGTCTCCGGTAATTGGTAAGTGCAAACTTGTTGATGTCGACAGATGGATGAGAAGGAGAAGAAGAAGAGCCCAAACTAATATCAATATTCGTGCAAACTACGCTTAGGTCCGGCTGGAGTGGAAACATTAAGGGTTACAAGGGCGAGCCCATGCACATTAAGGTGGACCAGAACAAGACCAAAGTGGACCTGAGCAGTCTGGCCATCTGCAAGGAGATCGCCAAGATTGACGCCGACAAACTGGCCCAACGAGAGGTAATTATTGTGTAGTGCTAGACTCCACCTATAGCTGTATCTTCTAATGCAAGCCAACTAACTCAATTCTAACCCCACACAGTTCGAGATCAAAGAGTTCGACTACGAGACATTCCAGCAAACGATCGAGTACATCCACAATGGCCAGTGTAAACTGTCTTATGAGACCATACCCGGCCTCATCTGTGCTGCAGAGGTAAGTCTCATTTGGAGCCATTTAATGCAGATAATAATTGACACATGACATTGCAGCTACTGCTGTCCATTCTACACTCGCTAACACCTCTGTCCATGTTATTCCACCTCAATCATGCAGCACTACGACCTTCCCGACCTGTTGCATGCCTGCTTCCACCACGCCAACACCACATGAGGCTCAGTGCCGCGCCCAAAATGATGAATGCCCTCTACCAGAGCTCCTGTTTCTACATCACCGCCATGCAACTGTTGGACTCCATCTACGAGTACATAGACCCGCATGGGAACGAGTTCTTCGTCCGCACTGAGTACCTGGACTTGTACGAGTCGGTGTTCACCACTTTGCTGTCCAGGAAGACCCTCCAGGTGAGCGAGCTGAAGAAGTTCCAGGCCATGAACGGCTGGGCCAGGCATCAGGTGCTAATTAAGGAGCAACGATCGCAACAGAAGCACCTCCAACAGCAGAAGCAGCAGCAACAGCAGAGTCAGCAACTCCAACGCCAGCAATCGGGCGATCAACAACAACAACAACAGGAGAAACTGATGATGGACTTGGATACCAGCGAACAGCAACAACAAGAGGCCCAACAACAACAGCCGCAGCCATTCCAGATGACAATCGAAGAGAAGGAGGTCGAGTATAAGAATCTGATGATTCGGCTGAACAAAGAGGTCAACATAAAACTGGATAAGATTTCCAACGAGGATCTGGTGCGAGTTGTGCTGCCCACGAAGGTGTTTAGTAATGATAAAATATTTGAGATAATGGCCGACGAATCGAGGAATGATTACTAGGCCCAACTTATGCGAGAAGGTGAGCTTTGAGGCGGGCGCAAAAGAACAAGAGAAAGAACCTGTTAACTATCTACACTACAATAACAATGTATACTATATGAGAAAGAGTCCTAAGGAAAGAGACCAGCACTCGATTGTTGTCGTTGTTGTTGTTGTTTCAATTAAACAAAACGTTAGAAGGAATTAATAAAATACTTGAATAATAGTTTGTGCAATCTTCCAAGCGTCTAGTTAAAGCTACAATTGCAACTCGGATCAGGTTACTGTATATGTTTTCCAGCAGTCATATGCTCTGTTGTGGTATATTGCAACACTTTGCAACTATTTCCAGAATGACTGGAGAAGAGGAACCGCCGCGAAGACGAACAAAAGCGATTATATTATGGCAAAACAAACACATAAATCCACAGGTCTTGCAAAGATCGTTGGCCTATCCTTTTGCTCGTCAATTCTCACTGCATCAATCATATTTTGCTCCCTACAGAGTGCAACAGGTGACAGGCTCCTCAGATGCTGGACAGGCGTTCGATTTGGAACTGTCGGACATATTCACGAACGACTCGGCCTTGTCCCAGTCCATTGGAAAGTATCTTGACGGCCTCCCGATAGACAACGAGAAGTTCAACTCGAAAGCGAAGGAGGCCCTGAAAGAGGCTGCAATGGAGGCCGGCGATGAGCACAAATCCTTCGTAAAGAACCTGATGGAAGTGATATTTAAGAAAGGAAAGGAGACCCTAGCGAAGTCCAAATGCAGACCATGCCCGTCTTGTGGTGGAGGTGCCAACTCCACAACAACGACAACGTCAACAACCACAGCTCCTCCATCAACACAACAACCGGCATCGGATTCTTCCCCTTCGCCGGCCCCACTTGCAGCATCCACCTTCGCTCCAGCAGTTGCAACGGCGGCCCCCAAAGCACCTGTGGCTCCTGCTATGTCTTTACCAATGCCACCAATGCCGGCCTTACCGACACTGGCGCCCTGACATTGCCGCCACTGCCAGGAATGGCCCCTCTGACACTGCCACCTCTACCACAACTTCCCGGCTCGTCGCGACTGTCACTCGGTGATATATTGGACAAGTCCACCACGTCCACCACGTCCACCACTTCCACCACGTCCACAAGGCTCCCGCATGATGGCCATGAGGGGTCTGCCAATCTCGAGAAGGATGACGACGGGGATGAGGACGAGGAGCCTCTTCATCGTTGGAGTCATTATAAAGATGATGAATACGACGACGTGAATGATGAGCGGCGGAAGCGATCCATTGGAGTAATTAGTAGACGGAAACGAGCTGCAAATGACAGCCGACCAGAAACAAACGAGAAACTGTTCGAGGAGACACTCAAGTTCCTGGTAGACGACAGCTCTCTGTTCGACAAACTGCTGGAGGCCTTCCACTTGTTGCCCATTGAGCTTACGGGGGCCCAGAACGAGCTGGCCAAGAGCATCCTGGCCAACTTTAGCGTCAGTCGGGCCGACAAGCAGCAGGCCAATGCCACTCAAATCGTGCTCGGCTACGTCCTCGACCAGTTCCGTTTGGTCAGGTCCGGTTGCAAGGTGTGTCCAGCCTGTCCGGCCGACATTGGCCTGCGGGTCATGCGCTCGATGGCGCCCCGCGCCAGAGGCAAACCCATGGCCAGAGCGAGAGGCAGGGCGCCCCAAATGAGGGTTCCACATGCGAGGCGCCCGCGGCGCGGCCGGCCAGCTGGAAATAGGCCAGTGGCTCGGCGCCCTGCTCGGCCGACAGGCAATCGCCACCGTTCAACAATCGGTACCAGTGGCGGCGGCGGCGGTGGTGGTGGTGGGGCGTCTGGTTGCGGGAAGGCGCCCTGAATCCGCTGACGCCGGGCGGCTCCGGCTCGTCGGCTTACATTGTGGGTGGAGTGCAGGCAGCCTACGGCGAGTGGCCGTCGTATGTGTTCGTGACTTCGGTCACCAGTCCCGGCTGGACCAGCAACTGTGGCGGAGTGCTCATCGCGCCCAATCTGGTGATGACGGCCGCCCATTGTGTGGTGGACAGCCAGACAGAGATCGCCCGCCATCCTTCCGCCTTCACCGTCAAGGTGGGCGAGTACAATGTGAACGCTCACGATAGTGCCGAGCGGACCTACAAAGTCACGAGGGTCTGCAAGGCCAGCTCGTATTCGGGCCACGGCGCCACAGTGTACGACTACGCCGTGCTCACGGTGGCCACAGATATCCCCTACAACCAGCACGTGCAACCCGCCTGTCTGCCCGAGTGCCCGGTGCCCACCAGCGGCCCCCGGCGCCAGGTGTTTCATTCCGGGCTTGGGCGCCGTCGGGTTCACGGACGGCCGGCAGGCTGACCCACCATAGGTGCCACTATTATGCAGAAGATGCGCGTCCAACAGACCTCGTGCAGTGTCTGGGGCCACGGCCGACAAAGGGCGCGTCTGTTTCACCAATGCCGAGGGCCGGCGCGCCGACAGACAGTTGCCGCGGCGACTCGGGCGGCCCAATCCTATGTCTGGACAACAGTAACAGATGGACAGTGGTCGGCCTGGTCTCCTATGGCACGAAGGACTGCCAAGGCGGCGGATACAACAACTATGTGGGTGTTTATGCCGATGTAACCAAGTTGCTGGGAACCATCAGAAACCAGTGCGGCATCTGAAGCTCACATATGGTAGTCTCTTCCACTTTTCTGAATAAACGATATCCTCGTTAATTTGAAACAAAATGAATGATGCCATGCTTGTTTAGAGCCACTCAGAAGCCGGCTTTGATGAGGCCGCCGTTGGACGCGATTGAGGCTCAGACAATCTGACCGAGCAATCAGGAAGGCTGCGTTGAGGCCCAGCCGATGTCCATTGGCTCCAGCCAGGCCAATAAAAACCCCGTAAATGCGGCACAAGACTCTAAGAACAGCAAGACAATAATTGAAAGCCAAGTTTAACCTACCAGCGAGCCCAAGAGAGTTCAAAATCCTTTGCGAACGCAGTCCAACCCTGCCATGACTGCATTGGAGGCTCGCGAGAGAGGGTTGGTTGGAGGCCTCAAAAAAGATAGCAGATGGACAGTCCAGTGGTTGAGTCCATCTCTTGAGAATGTGTCCAACAACCAAGCCAAATGGAGGGCAAGGACCAGCGGAGGAGAGCAACAAAAATAGATCAATAAAACAAATGCACAAAGATCAGACGGAGGCCGCGAAGAGCCAGTCCCACCAATAGCAACAGGTATCATATTACTCGTCGCTGCTAGGGGATCTGGTCTGCCTCGTTAGATCAACTGATTTGACTGACACTTGCTTCGATGAGTTGCCCTCACAAGAGGCCCTCGCACTCGAAAATGATTGCCCGCAACAAGTCGGTACAACAACATTATTCTCCATTCTCTCAGTTCTATTATGCCACAATACGAGCGAAAATTGTTGGATAAGCAACGACTTGTCGTTAATTTGTCATTGTTATGTTTGGTTGTAGTAGGAATCTGAGAGGTGTGTGCTAGGCCGGGGGCGAGCGATGATACAAGCGATGACTCATCCAGGAGGACAGTGAGGCATCCATCGGCAGGGCTCCACTGCTTTGTTCGAGGACGCCCTAGCACAGGTATTCAAGACACAGCCCGCTCTCGCCCATTCAATCTCTGAATATCTTGGCAAGTTCGACGGGGTCAACAAACAGTTCAAATCAAAAGCCAACAAACTGTTGCACGATGTTGGACAAAAGCCTGGCCAGGCCGAGCTCGCCTCGCCTGTGAAGACTGTAATTGGTATCATGTTCGAGCGTGCCAAAGGCTCTGTAATGCACCTGAGGAATTCTAGATCTTCGATGGTGTGTCCGCCATGCAGTTTGGTGAAAGAAGATAATGAGACGAGGCAGCGGAACCTCGAGTTGGTCGAGCAGGACACGGAAGAGGGCGCCAATGAACGAGAGTGCGCGGACAATGGCACTCGCTGCATATTCTTCCCAAAACTACCGCCAATTAAGCTGCCCTGTCCCACCTGTCCACCTGGCTGTATGATTGCCCACGAGTGTTTGAAGCCGGACATGTTGACATGTCCACCGCGGCCGAGCTGTCCTCCCTGCCCATCTAGTGCACCATCTCATCCACCCAACCTTCCCACTCCATTACCTGGCATCAAACCATCCACCACCACCACAAACAAACCGACACCTGCGAGCTCGACTGTCAAGCCGTCCACATCTGCGGCCCCCAAAGCCACCAGCAGCTCCACGACAACAGTTGATCCGTCCAAGCCCACGGAACTTCCGTCGGAGATACCTTCTGTAACGTACACGTCAACCAAGAAAGCGCGAACTATGGAGGACGAAGAGGAGACGGACGAAGATGAAGGGGAAGGTGAAGACGAAGACGAAGACGAAGAAAGCGAAAGGAAAAGAAGAAAGAGAGGACTGGGCAAGCGAGGAGGGAAGAAAATCGAGCCGAGTCGAGTCAAGTTACATGAAGTCTATTGAGGAGAACGTAAACATCTTCATCGAAGACGGGAAGCTGGCCAAGGAGTTCAAGGAGACCTTTGCCTCGTTGAACGTGTCCTCCTCTGAGCATACGACGCCCGAGGGCCAAGACAAGCTGGCCGACAAGATATTGCATCATTTTAAAGTCGAGCCAACTGGCGACACGGCGAACAGCACTGACGGCAAATTGTTTGCGCGTCATAGGCCACCTGTTGGAAGAGTTCAAGCGCGGCCTCTTGGGTTGCGAGCCCTGCAATAGATCCTGGTCCACCTCGAGGTCCACGCACGCGTCAGCCACGAGGTTCTTCAAGCCGCCGCGACCGCCAGTCATCATCCAGCCGACCAATTGCAAGCCGTGTCCGACGTGTCCTCCATCAGGCAAGTGTCCTTCAAGCCCACCTGCGTGAGCCCAAGATTTGTCCAGCTTGCGGGCCGCCAGAAACCTTCACAGGCGCCTCCGAATCCTAGTCCAAAACCACCAGCGGACTTGTCACCACAGCTAGTCCGAGTATTAACACACCGAGGCCTCCGATCATACCTTCCAGACTCGCCTTCAATGAAACCGCCTCTGCGATCTGCTGCCGCTCCTCTTCCCGCGAACTCGACTGCATCAGGAAGTTTGGGGCAGGACGAGGAGGAGCAATATGAGATCCCATCGTTTCGCAGTCGTTCAGCTAACATTTCCTCTGATGTTAATGATGAGAACTGTGGCACAGCCCATCTGAATCCGCTGTCGCCCGATCCGAACGAGCCGGTGGGCTATGTGATAAACGGCGAGGCCGAGAAATACGGCGAGTGGCCATCGTATGCTCGGCTGCGCTTTGCCGTGGGCTTCTCGCTAGGCACCTGCGGCGGAGTCATCATTTCGCCCACGAAAATACTGACTGCGGCCCACTGTGTGGACACACGAACAACAAGCTGAACAGGGCGGACGTCTATCAAGTGACGGTGGGCGACCACGACATCACCAAAAAGGACAGCCACGAGAAGGAGCACCGCGTGGAGAGCATCTGCAAGTCGCCCAAGTATAAGGGCGGTGACGACGACGACACAGTGTTTGATTTTGCCATATTGAACCTGCGCCAGCCCATCCAAATGAACGAGCACGTCCAAGCGGCCTGTTTGCCGCGCGCCGGCCGCAAGACGCCCCGGCGTGGCCCAAGTCCAAGTGTTACCTCATGGGCGCGGGTGTAATCAAGTTCGAGCAGACTCAGGATGGCCAGTCGTTGCCGTCTTATCCGAAGATTGTGCAGAAGCTGAGAGTGGAGCCGACGCCCTGTAAGAGATGGGGCTTCAATTCGACCACCGACGCCAGTCGTGTTTGTTACACCAAATCGGATGGTCAAGGCGACAGTTGCGCCGGCGACTCGGGCGGCCCAGTGCTGTGTCTCTCCGCCGATAACAAGTGGACTGTCATGGGGCTGGTCTCCTATGGGACGGCCAATTGCGACGGCGACGGGCGCAACAACTGGGCGGGCGTTTATACGGACGTCCGGAAGATACTAAAGTTGCTCAAGTCAACGTGTGGCGTCTAGCTGGACTGCTTGTAGATTGCAACGGATTGATTTGTTGGCAGTCGTCATGAAAACTGCAACCGAAAGATTAAAAAGGACTGCATCTTGTACGATATTATAAAACTTGTTTGGTATCTTGACTACGTTTTGGTGATTCCGTTGACTTGCTGTTCTGGTGCCTTGTCGAGCCTTATGATGGCGCCATTGTCGGCGTCAGGATGATCTCCTCGCCGTCCTGCAGGATCCGGAGTGACGTCAGGAATCCCAATGACACTGGGCAGGCCGTACTCGCGGGCAACCACGGCGCCGTGGCTGATCAGGCCCCAACCTCGGTGATGATGCCTGAAATGAGCGGGAACACGGGCGAGAAGGGCAATGTCCGTGCTGTGGGTCAGCAAAATGGAGCCGGGGACCAGCTTGTCGAGGCTCCTTGAAGTTTCTGATCAGACAGATGCGGCCCCGAGTCTTGCCTGAGCTGGCCGGCGTACCCGTCAATCTGGGCGCATTGGCGATGGCCTCTGTCAGCTCCTTTGTTGGTTTCATGTGGTTGGGCGTCAGGTCATCAATGATTTCGTCGTATTTCCATGGCTCTTGGAAGAGTTTGTTGAACAGCTGGCGTCTCTTTAGGGCCTGCAGGACAATGGAAGGCTGGTGTCCCTCAACGAGCGGCTTCACCTCGTCATACATGAGATAATAGAACAGATCCGTGTCTGGTATCCTCATTTGCCTCTGCATCTCTTTGGCCATCATTCGAGTTGCCTCGCGTTGTATGTCCGAGAAGTTCACTAGAATGTCTTTGGTCAGTTCGCGAGTGGCCAACATTTGCTGGCACTTGGGAACCAGAAAATACTTGAGCACAAACCTGTCCTTAACACTCATCACGTCGTTCAGTTTCAGTGATTCTAACACCTCGTCAATGGTTTCAGGTCTCTTGTTGGTGGTTGTTAGTGCCGCCTTGTCTTCGGTTGGCGCCCTTTCGCTTTCCTCCTTCAAATTGGGCTTACAATTGGTCTTGATCATCTCGACGATCTGTTGGGGCTTCTCGTGCCAGGCCAATTCGCCCAGCTCAGACTCGTTGTAGCACCTGTGGCCGAATCTGTCGAGGAACTCGTTGAATTGGCCACTCAGCTCGTCCATCTTGTGGATGTAGCCCTCGAGTGCGTCCTCATTGGACATGGCGAGGAACTTCTCTACCTCTTGGGGTCCTCTCGACTTGATTAGCTGCGCCATCTTGGCGATACGCGCGGGAATCTCGGCGCTGATCACGTCGGGAGTGATGGCCAGGAACTTGTTGGTTGCGGCCGACAGTTGCATGGGGTCTTTGATGTACTTGGAGAGCAGAGCCGATAGGGCCATGTTGTTGCGGCCAGCGAACATGATGATCCATATGTGGTTCTCCCAGCATTTGTACAGTCCCCTACAGAGCTGACTCATTTGATTGTACAGAGTCTGCAGTCTATTCTCTTGCTCTGCCACCTTGAGGCCTCTCACCTGCGCTCTCAGCTCGGCCATGGTGTTTCTCTCCTTCAATACAGTACTCTTGGGCATGAGACGTAGTTTAAGCGTGATCATGTCCCGAATCTGAGGCCCTGGAATGGGTTGGGAGGCTGTGAGAAGCCGCGGGAGCCCTCGCGAATCTCCGGCTGCGGGCCCATCCTCGTGGCCGAACATGCTGATCTCCATGGCCTTGGCCATCAGTGGCTTCTCGCCGTCTCTATAGTTCAGTGGCATCAAAAGCCCGAGCAAACATTAAAATATGAGTGATATTTCTCATAGAACACCTCGTTGGTGCAATGCGGACTATAGTCGTGTAGTTTACATTGAGGCGCAGGTAGAGTCGCATTCCGATAACACCCCAGGCGAACACAGAATAGGTGAGCGTCAACGGCCTAATGGCATAGGGCATCACTTCGCCTATGTTGGCTCTCGAATAGAAGAACCGTTGGGCTCTCGAGGGCGCTCGGACTCGTGCAGGAGCTCCTCAGTGGAATAGGACGACGCATCCAGGCCAGTGACTGGCCTCGACTGGAACAAATACAGTCTGTCGTCCAGATAGCCCCACTCGATATCCCTGTGTTGGCCGCCGAAGTAGTTGCGTACTTGGAGGCCGCAGCGGAGTAACCTGAGGATCTCGTCGTCACTGAGGCAACACTTTGACTTGTCGTATTGATTCTGTTGCTCGTCTTGGCCAATGATCACCTTTTTCTCGCCCATGCATCTTCTCTATCTTCAGCTGGTTGTTGTTGTCATCGTCGTCGTCGGCCTGGTCACCTGGACATCGTCTCACCACAATAGAGTCAGGATCCGCTTGGGCGCTCACCACCGACTCGCCCAGGCCGCAGATTGGCGGTGATCAGCAGCTGGCTATCGTTGCCCGTCGTGGGCGAACAGGTGAACATCACGCCGGCCTTCTGGCAGCCGACCATCTCCTGGACGACCACCGCCATGGGCAGTGTCAGCGGCAGTCCATGTTGGCGCTTGTATTCCACATTCTCGTACGAAAATTTGCTACCAAAGCATTGCATGCAGGCCTTGGCTGAAGCTCATCCAGTGAACCCTTCACGTTCAGTTTGGTTGTTAGTTGGCCGCTGCGGACATGTCGTCCTCGTCCTCGCCCCAAGACGATGATCGGACTGCAAAGGACTTCTCGCCATAGTTGCCACCTCCATCGGCATATATTCGTCCGAGTTTCTCCTCTAATTGAGTTCCTAATTTGATCGGGCAGCTTGGTTGAGCCGACCTTCTCTCTTCTAAGAGCTGACATTTCTCTTTCAGCAATTTGTCTAGTTCCAATCCTTCGCCTACAAACTCTTGTAGCTTGTCGATTGCCTCGCCGAGCTGAGGCTCCTCTTTTAAAATCAACTCGTACGCCTCGCGTATCAGCACCAGCCCACTGGGCACTTGATAATCAGCTTTAGAGTTGTCCTTGGTGTTCTTGAATGCCATCAGCTGGGCCAAAGAGGCGCCCTTAGAGCCTACCAGCTGACTTGAGGTGCACATGGGCTCGCTGAGCGAGACAACAAGTGGCTTCAGTGGTGGTCCAACAGTTAGATCGTATTCGTCGGCCAATAGACCAGAGGAAAGCGCCGATTTGTACTGTTGGCGACTCTTCTCGATGGCCTCGAGTTGGGCCGAAGACTCAAGCAGCTCGTCGTCGAGCGACAGCCAAGCCAGCCGGGTTTTCCGTTAGTTTTCACACTGAACCACAGGGGAATGTCGGCGTTCTTGAGTTCGCCCACGCACTCAGAATGTCTTGCCTTGGCCGCTCACCTTCACCTCTAGGTTAGAGGTGTGCCCGTCGATGCTTGACCAGTCGACTTCGGCCGGCTTGTCCACCGGCACAGTCATGGGTTGTATCTCGAAGACAGTGTAGCCGAAGTGGGCCTGTTGCGAGTCCTGGAAAACAGTGCCAACGTGAAACGACTGGCCATTCTCCATTAGGCACAAGATACGTTTGATTTGCTTCTCGTGGTCGCGGCCGAGGAACTGGCGCGAGTGGAAGCCCCAACACTTGAGTAGCCTCTTCTTCACGTTGCCCACCTCTGGCCGGTGGTCGCCATTGGTTTGCACCTCCTGCGGCTCGATCTGATACTCGCCATTGATCTTGATGTTTTGCTCGTGTCGGTCGTGAGACGAGCTGCTGGCGTTGCTTGTCGTTGAGTTGGTCGAGGAAGTCGAATATGGCCGCAGTGGTATTGACCACAAAGTTAAGTCTCAGGTGGACGAGTTGCCGCGACTTGAGATCGCGCGCCTGTCCGTTGAACGTGAGCCGCATGCGACGATAAGGACAGGCGACGAACAGCCTGAGTTTGGAGCTCTTAGAGCCGTACTGGCAGATACGACCCGGCCGCTGCGATGACCGCTGCGGCCGGTAGGTCTCACGGGCCTCGGCCAGGTAGTTCTGGTCGCCGACGATGAACTGGAGCCGATACTCCGAGAGTGACCAGGCCATCTTTGTTGTCGCCTTGGTCGGCTGAGGGTCGCCACTTGAGCTTGACGTGGAGGGCCTCGCAGGGTCGAGATTGGAGGCCACCAGATGAATGTTTTCGCTGCGCTCGAGGTTGGGCGTGGCCAGATCAAACTCTCGGTCGTTGGGCAGTAGGCCCTGTCTGCTCTGGCTGGCCCAAGTCAGCCAGAGGCTGGTAGAAGGTCGAAGCGTTTGGCAGGCATGTTATTTGTCGTATTGATGCCTTATGTGATTATGATGATTAAGATGATGATGATGTTATCGATAGGTACTTATATGAATGAGGATAATTAAAATGATGAGATGGATTTGTATGTAGATGAAGTTAAAATGAATCTTGAATTGTAGTGGACGTCGTGAAGGTGACAAACGGAGTGTCATTGAACGAGCATGTCAGTTGGCGATGAAGTGATTCAACAACCAAAGATCGAGAGGGAGATGTCTCCGAGTGAGTCACTATGGGCATAGCCGTTGCACAGGGCTGGTTGCTTTGGCGGCGGTGGATTCCGCAGTGGCCGCTGTCGCCGGCTGGTCGACGACAGCGGCTCGGTTCCCTGCTCCATCAACATGCTTGCGCCAGCCGGCAACCGATCGACAACCCGCCAATAACAGCCAGGCGCGCTGCGTACGCACTAAACACACACTGTTAAGATAGCTTTTGCACTGATGAAAGTGGTGTCTACTTTTTGCTTCCCAAAACACACTCATACATCGTTGTTCTAGAACAAACGCTCAGTAGCCTTACTCACATCACAAAGACATTGTTATATAAGCGTTGGCAACTTGACGGATGATAGACGCGCTGTTCTACCGGTCGAGAGCGCCTGCATACACGACACTACTAACATGTACAATAGATGTGCGCCATCTCTGCCGGTCTGTTTATTGATTGAACACAAGACAAAGACGTTGGTGGTGGTCGGCGAGAGGCGGCTCTCCTCTTCACACGCCCATCAGACGCTGCTCTCTTCCGTCACCAGATTCTCGTACTCTTCGCTGGCGTACCTGTCCCAGTCGGAGATGAGTACGCCGTCCTGGATGTGGTCGCGCGTGGACACGAACTCGCGCGATTCGTGCTCGAGATACTTCTCCAGATTGATGAAGGTATCGAAGAAGATAGGCGCCATTCTGGTGCGCTTGAGATCGGCCAGAGAGATTTTGCTCTTCTCTCTGGGGTTCACTAGATCTAATATCTGACAGGCACAGTCGAGGAAGGGCAACGGCTCAATGTTCATCAGCTCGAGGCGCCGCATTTGTTCATAGTAAAAGTATTCCATCTCGTACATACTAATGAAGCCGTCGCCGTCCAAGTCCAAGTCCATCAATCTGAACCAATACTCTATCGAACGCGGGTGTTTCTTGTCCTCCTCGGCCCAGCAAGAACCACACAAAATCACTATAAGTCATCTTACCTGGCGCGGTAGTAGTGGACGTAGTGGACGATGAGGACAGCGAGCCGAGCACAATGTTTGCCGTAAAGATGCGCTCGATTATGCGCGACGAGATGGAGGCCTCCTGATGACAGGCCAGGTCCTCCTTGCTAATCAACAGATCATGGTCTTGGTCAGGTTCCAAAATTTACAATAAATAACATAGAAATGTTCATAGGAGAAGTAGTCAGTGATCTGGTTGATGTCCTCCTCTGGCTGAGCACCAGCAGCACCGCCAACAGGTTGCTCCGGCGCAGCTCACTCAGGCTGATCTTTCCTGTCCAGCTGCGGTTGATATTGAAATAGATACTGAGCGATCACCGTCTGGATGTAGCGCAGGTGAAAGTCCGGGCGCCGCGCGCAGGAACTTCAGGCCGGATGGTCGTCGATGATCGACTGGAGCAGTGGCATGAAGTCCTCGGGCGGCAGGTGGTCCCGCTGGCCGTAGGTGAGCAAATGTATGAACTTGGACGAATTATCATACGCCTGCGCCATCAGGTGGCGCCAAACAATTAAAAACTGATCACAACTAATGAACTGGAGGGGGCTCATTCTTGGCGGTTGCATCGCCGCCGCCGCCGCCGCCGCCAGTTTTACTTGTCGAGTCCATTGAGGCTGCCCGTGCGAGCTGACCGCCCATCGTCCTCGAGTTCGGCTGGCTATTTGTTGCAATGGAGTTGGTGCGCCGGATCGACCTAATCGCCACTCTATTACCTGTGCCTGTGTCTATTTCCATTCAGGGTCGTCGTCGTGGAGATGGGCGTCGCCACTGGAAACCCTTCTTCGGCCAACTGTGAGGGTCGACAACTTGTTGTGTCCATGAGATGCTTTGCGTACAAGTTCAGTGGAACCTTAAAGTACTCGGACGGGCCGCCAGGCCGGCGCGATCGAGTGGAAGTGGCGCCGCGCGCTTGGACCCACCTGGTTGCGCCTTCCGGTCTCGGGCAGCCGATCAGGAAACAGGCCACAATGTTCTTCTTCTGCTGCTCCAGCTCGTACGTGTTCGGCCGCTTGCCGTGTGGATGGTAGAATCTGGGTATTGGCAACTGCCTTTGGAGGTGATTGGAATTCCCGGAGGCTGGACGGCCGCTGCCGCTGTTGGGGTGATGGCGGTCGTTGGCGCCAACGCCAGACGACCTGCGGCGCTGCACGACTCGACTTGTGTCCAGTCGGCTGGTGGCTGGTGGTTGATTTAGTGGAGGCTGGGTGGAGCCCTGGTGTCCATTGGCGAGAGACGAACGAGGCCAGTCGACTCCATAGAAGGCACCGCCTCTGCCGCATGTTGCTCGTGTTGGATCGAGGCTACCCGCGTGCGGTATTGGGCCTGTTTGCTGGCCGACGTCGGTGAATGGGCCGCTCGCCGTCCACCAGCTCGCTGTCAACCTCCAGTGGCCTCATCGTCGCCTCAAGGGGACTGCTCATGCCAGTGGTTGCCGTTCTGGACGATGATGACGACCTGGAGCGGCCACCTGCGGAGGCGGGCGCCCGCTCGTACTGCTGCACGCGCTCGAGCACTGGGCCACGGTCAGCACCTTCACTGAGGGGTCGCTGAGCTCCACATTGGAGCGGACGCCGGCGCTTGATTGGGCCAGCGCCTGCTGGGGCACTGCAGCTGCTGGGTGGCCACCACGCTGGTCATCGACCAGGTGCCATGCAGGTGCTTCTTGCCTGAGAGACTGGCGGCCGCGGCGGCCGCCTTCGCTCTCCAGCCTCTGGCGACTCTTGCACTTGGCGAAGGGCTCGCCGCCCTCCCACTCCTTGCGGGCCTTGCTCACGTTCACCTGCTTGGGCGGCTTGAAACCGGACAAGATAGAGGCGGGAATTGATTGGTTAAATAACACACTGGACGATGGCGACGAGTTGCTGGTTGTGTCGTTCTTGCACCCATTCGATGATGTGGTTAGGTCGGTCTGCTGCTTGCTGGGCCTGTCGTAAATACGCGACTTGGCGTAGCTCACCACAGAGCCCTTGCCACTTGTTGCCATGCTCAACTGCGGTGGTGGAAGTATATTGAATTTGGTTCTCATCTCGAATTCTTGTTGTTGTTCGGGCTCGGGTTCGGGTTGATTCTGTTCGTTTCAAGTTCAAATTGAGTTTGAGTTTGAACTGACATTGTCGGCCGTCTTCTTGGTGCCAGGTCCTCTTCGATGCTCTTTCGACGAGCCATCTTCTTGGTTCTTGGCGTAGTGGTAGTGGTAGGAGTCGTGGGGCCTCAGTTTTGGGCGTCGTCGGACGTCTGGCCTGCACGCCGGTCGTAGGCGTGGCGAGAGCTTTTGGTGGTTTGCGTCAGATGGACGCCGGCAACAGAGCGGCTGACGGCCACTGTCGGTCGGCAAAGGCTTGGTCGAATGGCGAGCAACTGGCGGGTGCTGGTGGTTGTTCTGATTGTGATTGTTCTGTTCGGGCACACCTTGCGGCTTGTAAAAGTTTCCATACTTCAGAGGCTCTTATGCCAGCCGTTCGCTTCTGCTGCTGCTGCTGCTGTTGATGTTGATGTTGATGTTGATGTTGATGTTGATGTTGATGTTGATGTTGATGTTGCTGACCCTCTGCAGGTGCACTCTTGGAATTGGTGCTCGTCTTCGAACTGAGTGTCGCCTGGCCAATGGCGGCCGCCCGTTTGTCGTCTTGTTCCCGGCCACCGCAGTCTCTGCTCAGCGTACTCGTCGTGTCTCACTCGATTGGCGCGCGGATTCAGCCCGAACACTAGTCTCTGCCACTGGTCGTCTGCTGTGGTTGCTCGCGAACTTCGCTAGGCGTCTGATTACCAACTTCACTGTTCGGTCTCGGTCTCGTCCTCGCCGTCGTCGACTGTTGCCTTGTCGTCTCGCTTGTTGTCTCGGCGACGGCGATGCGGCGCCACCGGCTGGAACGACGTCTGACCTCTTGATTGCATTCATCTTAAATTGGTCGTCGGGCCGCCTGACTGGCTGGTTGGATGGATGGCACGGCAGCTGCACGCCGAACTAGGGCTCGATTGCCTCGCAAGCCGACGGCTAGCCGCCAAATAAGCTGATATGTTTGGCGTTAAACAGGCTGGATGAATATTTGTTTTATGCAAACTTGCCGCCGTCCTCCTCCCTCTCTTCTTCTCTCTCGTCTCGATTAAATTGAGAGTTGTTGGCCAGCGCTGGCGGCTTGGAAAGGCGGCTTTCTCTTTCTCCAGTGTTTTCTCCTTATTATTATTAACAACTTACCTATGAACTCTTGCATATGCCTTTGGTTGTCTTGTCTTCTCCTGTCTCTCCTCCTGTCTCGTCTCATCTAGTAAATTCTCGTCGTCTTGGCTCAGAAGCTGGCTGCATGCGCGCGCTTCAGCTTTGCTACTCCCATCAGGCGGCGGCGGCTCGTCATCGTCCTGGCGATGGTCGTCTGTGGCGTCGTAGTTTTGTTTAATTATATCAAACTTACTGTTGTTGCTTTGTTTCGCCTGTCTGCTGGACTGTCGAGAGTTGAATCTGACTTGAGGCTGGAGTTTTTTTATCTTCTTGTTGTTGTTGTTAAACTCAGCGCGTCTCTCATGTCCAAAGTGCGCCGCCAACAAAACGAGCATTCACTGGCACTTCTCACTTTTTCCCATCCGCCGTCGTTGGCGCCGCTGATACCTTTTCTGTGTTAATTATTTGTTTTATTAATACCTCGGGCCGGCCCCCTCGCCTGTCGCCAGTGGGCGAGGCCGGAGATCGAGCTCTACTGGGCGCGAGGCTCGGCGGAACAAATCGATTCTCGCGCCGGCCGATCAGACGACTCTCGCACTTTGGCACTTTAAAGTAAATACAGCAATCATTGAACACGGCCACTATAACCCAAACCCCTACTGTAAGCCTGTTGCCTCTTGTTGCACGATAAACCTGTGCCTTACCCAGTAGTGTCTCAGGCCGCCTCCGACCAGGGGCCCCTCTTTCCAGGATTCTGCTCGTCGCCCAATACTATGCACTACTGTAGTCTCCTCTCGTCTCGCTGTCTATGTATCGATTGATCATTATCATTCGACAAACAGAACGCAAACTCACACCAACAGGCAGATGTACCTGGCCAGCTGCAGCTGCTGCTGGTGTTGTCGTCATTGCGGCTGTTTTTACTCACCGGCCAGACGCCAACAGCGCCAGCCATGCGCGCCGCCGGAAAAACAGCGAAGGCCGCGAAACTCGCTGAACTCCCGAACAGTCGCCAGACTCTCAATCCACTTTGGCCAGGCTTATGTTTGTTGCTCCTCTCCCGAGACTCTAGAATCATCTCGGCGCGACGCCCGCGACGCCCGACGTCGCTTGTCAACCTAAAGAAGTCTTCCTCCTCCTCCTCCTCCTCCTCCTCTTTTGCAAGTAGATGCGCCATTGTTGGATCATCACCATCATCATAGCGGCCGGCGGCTGCTTGGCTTTATATCTCTCGCCCCGGAGCTCATTATTCCTGTGTTTGTGAGGAAGAAACTTGGCAAGCAAACGTCTCGAGCTCCTCCACAGCCAGAGGGAGCTGCTAACGACAACGACGACGAGTATACGTTCTCTCGGGACAGAGTTGATTTAATTCACACAAATGGCGAGCGTCAGGCAGAGTTTTCGCCGTACTCTCAATGTCGGCCAGCAAAATAGTAAAAATTCGCCTAAAAAGAGAAATGATAAAGCGCCGCAGATCGAAGAGGAATTCCAAGACATTATGCCAAGCTAATGGATAGACAGACAGACGGACGGACGGACGGACGGACGGACAGACGGACGGACGGACGGACGGGATGGTCTTCATGCAAGCTGACCCAGTTAAGGGGGCGCCTCTCCAGCCGCCATAAGAGCCTCTTGCCGGCCCTACACTCGCAGCAGGTGCATCTGGTCTGCTTGCGCCAGGCCTCTCTTGGCAATTGCTGTTGTCTATTCCACAATGGATATCAACAGATAATGCACAATATGGTCGTTTGATGATTTCTGGCGCCATCTGGCGCTGTCAGCAGGCGAATAGAAGTCAAACCAAAGAGAGGCAGTGACATCTGTCGTGCCACCAGTCAAGTTAGTTTTGTTTCGGTCGCAAACCACTCCCCCGTCCGACTGGCCACCACCTCCTGTCGGTCGCACGCTTGCTCGCCGTTGGGGCCCAATATAACAGTCAGCCCGGTGTTGTATCTGCTCTACTGGCACGCCTCGAGCCAATCCTCGATGGTCGAGCCCCCTCGAGCTGCTTATTATTAGCTTATTGGCGGCTCGATTTGTTGGCCTCGGCCGCTATTAGGGCGCCCCGTCTTTTTGCGGTGCATGATATTCATCGGCGGCGGCGGCGGCGATGACGACATACTTATCGTCTTGGCCTCATCAGCAACCATCATTATAATCATCATCGAGTAGTTGTATGTATCATTTGTTTTACAAGATGGCGTTCAGTTTCAAATTAGTGTAGTTGTTCTGCGACGACGACGACGACGACTGCGAAAGCTCACGTGGAAGTGAAGGGGAGCCGGAGTTTTAATTACATTAGCTCAAGCATTGGGCGCCTTCCATGTAACACAATTAAAATTCAGTTCAACACAAACCAACAGACTTGCGTCGATGATTATTTACAATCTTGGCTTGCGCATCAGCAAGAACAATTCGCCACTATTGTTGTCGTTGTTGTTGTTGCTCTCCTCGAGTCAACTAACAAAAGGGTACGACAGTTAGGAGAGTAAATGACGTCATCGCAAAGACAAGTAGCGACGACGACGGCGACGACGACAACGACCATTCAAGTGAACGCGTATTAAGCAGCCAAACTCTTGCCGGGGCCTTTGCTTATTCCATGCAGCATTGAAGTCTTATTAGCTGTCTGTCACGAGGAGAATTTGGGTCAGCAAATGCTGTTTCGAAGCAACACACAGATGCTAAAAGCAAAATTGTGAATAGACATCAATTGATTCAATGCAGAAGACTGGAAATGGAAGACCACCAAAACAGATCTAATTAGATCGATCGAAGAGATATGAAGATATGCATTCGAGTTAGAGTTACGTGAGAGAAAGAGTACCAAAGAGAGTTAGAAAATGGCGCCAAAACTTAGCGGCGTCAGATCCGAGAGTTAGCTCGACCTGACATGGGCATGGCCAATGGAAATGAGAGCAGCAGAGAGGACGTGCAAAATGGACGGCGCCCAGGAAGCCCACCTCCTGCACTCCCAACTATCGCCACTCGATCGGCGACTTCAGCAGCAGCAGCGGCGGCGGCGCCTCATCGACGACAGGCGTCAACAACGAGCACTTGTTGATCAGACTTCGCCAGCAATCCCCTACCTGAAATCGACGCGTCAACCTCATCTCGTCCAATTTGTCAATTCAATTGAACTGGACGGGTTCGAGGACGCCTCCACCACCACCACCACTGTAATGTCTGTAGTAGCGGCACCGTCAGCCTCCAGTCCGTCGGGGCCCGAACCTGCTGGAGGAGCCGGTCGGCAGGAAGTTGCTTCGTCACCGGCTGGAGCGAAAAACCGACAGAGGGAAGAATCGTAGAAGACCAATCACAGCCACCTGAACAAGAAATCAATGGCGGCAATTCTGGTCTAGAGTTCAACCAAGTCGCCGCAGTTGGTCGTCGCTCAGTGAACAGATTGGCGGCAAACTGAGCCACTTGGGCCATTCGTTGAACCAGTTCCTATACAACTACAACAAGTCAGAAGTAGAGACAAACAACAGAAGTGTCCAGCGATATTCAGTCATCGCTGGCCGCCGCCTCCTCCGCCGAATGATTACGAAACAACGCCGACGTCAGCATTGATGAAGAGAAGTCGCTGCTGAGCGCCTCAGAGGCGCTGACACTCGATTGGGTTCAACGCAGTAAGTCGAGTGGCTGGCGCCGGACAGAATGTCAGCCGGGCGCCTGGCAAGTCGATGAAGCGGCCAGGGCGAGCCAACGAAAGAGGTAAGTAACACATGGGTTGGCCAAAAGCGGTCGTGAAGTTTGATTATGATTGGCGGAAATGCGGCCGTCGTCGTCGTTGTGAGGTTGTCGTTGAGGTTGCGAGATAAAATCACTTAAGCGCATTATGTATGGGGCGCCTTTTGATGGCATAGAGATAGACAGAGTTATGTTTGTACTGTTACATTAAGCGGTTATTCAACTCCTCTGGGCGAACGATCATCGGAGGAGACTCTGACTGATTGATGGGCCATCTCGTCGACTGGAGAGCACTGGAAACCGCAAATGTTGCAATGGACGGTGTTGTTGATGCATCTAACTGGCGCGAAGTGCTTTCAAGCTCGAGCTCGACAAATTTGCGGCCCATCGAGTAGTTGTAAGTGCTGAGTGAGAGGGAACGAAATGACCAGAGTGCTGGCGGGCCCGACGACGGGTACATTTAATTTTGAAAACATTATTTAATGTGCAGCCGAATACACGAACATCTGGCGGGCGTCTCACTTTCGTTTGTCGGCCCACAGAAGGAAGGCGCCCGACTGCGGCGGCTTGCGGACGCAATCTGCAAGTCGAGCACAGTCGTCCCCTCAAGTGACGTCAACAGTCGTCGCATGGCGCCAAACCTCGCAGGCCACTACCTTTTTGGTTGTTGAGCTTCAAGCTGAAGCCAAATATTATCAAGCCCGCCGTCGTCGTCGTTCAACGTGCGCCGGAAGCTCGAGAATCTGTTGCGCCGTCGCGATGTCCAGTCGACGACTGCCATGATGTCGACGCTGATGATGCACGGCTTGGGCTGTTTGCTATTGTAAACGTCGTCTTCCTCTAATGTTGCTGCCGCTGACGCTTGCCTGTATACGCATCTCGGCCGCCGAGCAGTTCTAATTAGATCAGAGCACATTAAAGATGGCAGAGATGCCTCCACTGGATGCTGGATGGATGGATGGCTGGCTGGCTGCCCGCCCGGCCGGCAGACTGGCTGAAATGTCTCACTGTTTGAGCGCCTCAAGGTGATGTAATGGAGGGCGAAATTCGTGTGTTGCCAGGCGGGCCCGAGTGTTCGCTCCGTCTCGAATGTTAGCCTATTCTCAATTTTAAATATATCCTCCCGTGTGAACCTTGAATAACAATAATAGTGTTCTACTAATAAGGCGACGATGACAAAGACTCTTTGGCGTCGTCGCCGTCGTTATAGTTGTCGTCGTTTTTTCTTAAAACACAACAACATTATGAAAGAGTGGCCAATATTAGGCCAGCAAAGAAGGTAAGTCGAGCCTTAATGTGTTGGTGAGTCATAGTGTTTCTCAAATCAACCCTCTCGTGGCCGCCCAGCAAGTGCCAGTCGAGAATGCGAAGCGTTTATGTGTGATCTACTTGATTATAGCCATTATTATCGTCATTCTAACATTTCGAGTTGATCTCATCTCATATCATCTAACAGGAATAAGAGATAAGCAACAGAGCAGCAGCAGCATTAAAATCAAGAGAGATAGACATGGACAGAAGGGACAGATAGAGAGAAAAGAAAATAATCAAAGGTTCTCGCAAAATAGCATTTAAAATCAAAGTAATTAGCTCGCTTATGGTAACTCTGAGCCAACGCAACGACGACGACGACGCGCCTACTACTTCAACACTTGTATTGGTGTAGTAGTGGAAGTAGTAGTTGTTGTTTATTGGCGAAGCAATTATTTTAAGGTTAAACAATAACGACGACAACCTCGACGACACAATATAAAGCCACTCAACTCGTAGGGTGGCAGGCCAACAACCGGCAGCTTTATTTTATGCGCCAATTAAAAGGTGCCAATAATAATTAGAACAAGTCGACACTGGCACAGCACACTGAAAGGAAGTAATAAACTGCTCTGTAGAAGTGTGGAGAGTTTTGGTGGAGAATATGGGATAGTCAGCTTGTTAGTTAAGAGCAAGTTAATTTAAGATAACAACAACCAGTCCAATGGCGACACATACACATTCATAATCACCTAACGAATCAACAGGAATGACATTTCTCTAACCCGATTCTCTCTATTTTATATAAAATTTATCTTTAAAATAGACCCAACAGTTTCCATGTAAGATTCAATAGAGCTCCAATAAAGCAAATACGGATGATAATGTCGGCAAAAAGAGCCCAAACATTCACAGATTATCGGAATCAAACCAGTAGAAGCATCAACAAAGGTATCGCCTTTACCATTGACCAGTCCTCGAATCATCAACATCCAGCTCAACCACTTTGGTCAGTGAGATGATATCAAACAACAACAAGCAGAATATTATTATACCAAAGAGAAGACCATAATCAGTCGAGGAATTCCATCAACAGCAGCAGCAACGGCATGCAAGCCAACAATGCCAACAATTCGGGCGAAAATGCAATTTTTAAATGTAAACAACATTGTATTAAACCCAGTTGAACCGCGCACGTGGCCACATCAGATTACTGGTTCGGCCACCCAGCAAGAACGACCAGTCGCTTGGCCAGCAGCAGGCGTCCAGCCAACCAGATGAATGTGGCCAGCGGCGACCGGCAAGTGTTTCTATTGCCAAACACGCCGGCGCTGGCCGATACCGACTATTATTTGGATGTGGCAATGAATGCCGCCGCCACAAATGGGATATGATCGCCTCGAGAGACACCGACGTCGATGTCCATGTCGCCAACGATGATGATATCGGCCACATCGAATATCATTAGACAGCAGCAACATCAGTACAGCCAGCAATAATCAACAATTGATATTAATGCGGCGAATGGCAGCTGCTGGTAACAACAACACCAACACCAGCATCAGCAACAAATGATGAATTCCCAATTGATTAATGGTGACTACGACGATTACGCAGTGCCGGCCGGACGGGAGTTGCTGCCGGCTGGACAGATCTCAGGTGGAGTTGGTGCGGTTGATTGGCGAGGCAGAAGGGTTCGTGTTCTTGGGCGAAGCTACAAGTAAGGACGGCCGGCACATAGTGGACGTGGCAGCTAAAAATTGCCTCAAATACAGAGACGGACTTGTTGATTGATCGGCTGATTAGCGAGGCGGCCATGATGGGACAAGCTCAAGCATCCACATACACATCATCAAATTCATTGGTGTCTGCCCGGAGACGCCCGCCTTGATCGCCATGGAACTGGCCCAATTGGCAAAAATCAAATCCTTCCTCAAGCTAAACAAACACCTGATTAGGCTCAGCCAATTGGTATTGTTCACGTTCCAGATCTCAACGGCCTCAGCTATCTCGAAAGCAAACACTATGTCCACCGGGATGTGGCCGCGCGCAATGTTCTAGTGTGCTCTTTTTACCTGCGTCCGCTGGCCGACTTTGGCCTCCACACGAAACCTCCAACCAAACCTGTTGATCTCTACAACTAACAACAACAACAACAACAACAACATGCAAGCACGTCAACAGCAGCACCTGCAGCACCAGCAACAGATGAATCAACACCAACAACAGATGAATCAACACCAACAACATCTGCTGGCGAGGACGCGGGCAACTTCAGATTGATCCAAATGATAGAAGCCATTGCGGCGTGGCGGCGCCGCGCGTTAAACTGCCCGTCAGATGGCTGGCGCCCGGAAAGTCTGGTGTTTCGTCGGTTCCACGTCGGCCAGCGACGTCCCTGGATGTTCGCCGTCTGCTCCGCAGGAACTGTTCCACTTTGGCCAGGCGCGGCCGTGGCCGGAGTTGCGCAACAGCCAGGTCCTGATGGCCATCGAGGGCGGGCAGAGGCTGGCCAGGCCGGCCAACTGTCCGGCGCGCCTCTATCAGCTGATGCTGCAGTGCTGGAGTTATGCGCCCGTCCAGAGACCGAGGTTTAGGGAGATCAAGCACTGCATTTTGGTCCATTTACCTGAGCGAGCGCACCAGAGAACAGTTAGAGCTGGAGAAACTTGAACAACAACGCCAGAGGTTCCTACATACATATGCAGGAACCTACAACAGAACTATCAACATCAAGTAATGATGGACAAAGGCAGAAACCATCAACAGATGGCACATATCACCAGCAGAGGCCAATGAGGCTCAAGTCCACAAATGAGCAGCAGCACCAACCACAGCCAATCTAACAAAAAGTATCTACCGCCTCAAGCTTAATCAACTCCAACTATGCCCAGGTAACTGCTCGTCGTCGTCTGCGATGACAAGCAACGGAAACACGACTCAACAACTGACCAATCGAGGTTCCTCAATGAATTCTCTCTGGCCAGACTCAAGCAAAACCAAAGGCAAGAACAACAACAACAACAGACAGGTAACCAACAGATGATCTGCCATCAATTGAATCACTTCCAGGCGAGGCCGCCCGAACACATCTCCTTCTTAAAGCAAAGATCTCAGGGGACCATCACGGCGAGGCCGCCAACAGTCGCCACGAGCAACAGATGGCGGCCGAGGAGGCGGCTGGCGCGACGCGGCCTCGACGACGCTGCCTGGTGGGTCCGCATCGTCGCCGCCCTCCAACAAGTGGCACTGGTCGAGTCTGATGACGATGAGGGGAGGAGGAGGAGGACGACGACGGCGACGACGACGATCTTGGCTCCAGAAGAGCGCGCCTCGACGAGAGACAAGTTGTGACAACAAGAAACCAGCAACAAACACAACAACAATTGTCGTCTGTACCACATCGATTGGCCGCCAAAGCCGCGCCTGGAGCCCTCTTACGATGGTGTATTTGACGAGCCGGTGATCGGCGGCCCGGATGGCCACATGCTTCGAGGCCCACTGCGGCAAGAACAACAACAACCGCCAATCTGAGGCCTGTTGCGGCCCGTCACTTCTTCGGGCAAGAAACCATCAGTCACGCCCAACACTAGTCAACCAGCAAAACCAGCAGCAGCAAATCCTAACGCGAACAACCACCGAGAACCTGACCATCTGTGCCAGAGTACTGCGGGCGCTCAGCATTACGCCCGCGAAGGCCAAGCTCAAGAAGTCCACCTGCTCAAACAGTCAGAATGTTTAGTCGGCAAACCCGACGCCACCAGGCGAACCAGCGAAGGTGGCCAATGAGCTCGCCTGCTTCCCCCAATCATGTAATTGGGCAACAAATGGTGGATGATATGAATAGGACAACAGCAGAGAGGAGGAGGAGCAGCGACAAAGAGACACTCAGTTGCAGTTGCATCGGCGGCTGCTGGAAGAATCAGGCCACGCCTCGATCGGCGCCAATGGCAGCCAGAGAACGTCCAGGCCCACCAGTGGCCAGTTTGATTATCAACAGCCCCAACAACGTTCAATGGCGCCAGACTCGAATAACAAGATCAGAGTCCGAGACGGTCGACCAGAGCAACCTTCAAATACTCGAAGTCTGATATCTCCTGGACACCAGCACTTGTTTTCAAAGAGGCCAGCAGGACAAAACAAGGCTACCGTCACGCAATGCAACGGAGGCTTTAAGCACCAAAATGATGGCTTCATGATCAAAATCAGCCATAAATTGGATGGCTGTGAGTTTCAAACCAATAAACAAGTCCATTGTGATGTAGCAAATAGCTTCCACGAGGAAGGTCTGTCCATTTTCTAGTCTGCGGGCAAAGTGTCAACATAATGCCACCTCTATCGTTGGCTTATATTGTAGAATTATCTCAGATAATCTTGTAATTCCAAACGAAAAATAAGATGAATCACCTCACGTTCACTGCGACCACTCTTCTTATTCTTCTGGCCGTGTCTATAGCGACCTCTCGAGAGATCAAAAACGATATTGAGTCAGAAGCCAGCCGATTAGGGAATTAGACATTCTTCGCCAAGATGAAAATACAATACAATCCCTCAGACCGAAGGCTCTTGATAGGATTTCGATCAACATGTTGAAGAGGTATGATAATCATTTCTATCGCAAGATAAATGATCGCCTTTGCTGACGAACCATCGAAGGAGCAGGAAAATCAAGAAGATATGTCTGTTCAACAGACCAAAGAGTATCTATTTAGAAATAGAATCTCAATCAATGGACCGAATCAACTCAAACCTGGGATTCAATAGAAGCGATATCCAACTGATCAACCACTTGAGAGAGTTGCTGAGCCCTTAGGAGCTCGACGATGAGCTACTGTTTTGCGGAGATCAAAGCCACTCAAACACTTGAATCGATCTGTAAGAAATTAGAAAGCTTTCGACAGTTCGGGACGAAGAAGATAAACAGAAAGAATGCAATGGGATGGCTTTGATATTTATAACTACTATATCGACAGGCGCCAATCTGTTTGTCCTGAACGATGTTTAGAGATTGTTTCATGATTATCAAGTCGATTACAGTTATATGATTCGTTTGGTGAAATTGAATTTTGCAGAGACGGCGCGTCAACTGACAGGTGTCGCCTCGGTTGAAGGATACAGAATAAATTCGAGACCCAGAACAAACAAGCATCTTTCAGAGACCATAGCTGACAAAGGAGTCCATTTTTAAAGGAATGGTCAATGCCTTTGTTGACTTCAAACAACACAATTTGGACGATCCCCGTTCGTCTATGTAAAGCACAAATAAACAAGTGGCCGGCGAACTATTGTATAGATTCCCAATTATGGCCATGTCAGCGATATCTCAGGAACTTTAAGCACGTTTATGGTTCATTGAATCTGAACTTGGACGCCTCCAAGAGCTCAACAAAGACACCCACCTTTCCAACCTTTTCACCCGAGATCCCAGTCTCTCTGAGTTTCTATTACGATTGGCTTTTTATGATATCTGTGGTGTTATTGTCCAAAAGATGACAATGGACAGTACATTATAGACAGGAACGATATTACCAAACATGCTGATGGATCTGGTTCAATATGTAATGCCGGGTGGACCGAAAGGGCTGAATAAAGACTTCGATTGATTAAGTTGTACATTGTACATTGGCCTAAAATCCACCTCTAAAGGGCTCCTTTCCATTCCTCTTCCTCCTTTATTTTTGCGAAACTACGCCCATCCTATTCATAATCTGCATCCACAATCTACTCATTATAAATCTATTTTTAATGATACTAAAGTCACATCATTAGGATAATAACAATAGTGGCTGATTAATCCGATCTATATGTGAATAATGCAATGGCGCCGCCGCAGGCAGCTGGTTCAACTGGCTGGGCCGCGCTGCGCTCCATTTGAATCTTCGCGGCAAAACGTGTTTGCCCTCTAGAAGTTCTCTGCGCGCTTCGCCAATGTTGTCTGAAGACACCATTGTTTTAAATTACGAGAAATTTCATCAAACAAACTCCGGAATCTAACGAGAAACATATATTCAACATCGTTATTATATACTCCTATTTCAAATTATTAAAATCCTCTAAAGTCAATATAAATCCGACCACAATGTCAGGCGGACACGGACACGGACCCCCAGAAGTGGCCACAATTTGCCATTCTCAATTAGAAGCCCCAGATTAATGGCTATCGGATTCACTCTCTACCTAGGATCGGCAATGGCTTTACCATTTATCACACTTCATGTAAGCAACTCAAGAGGATGTACAATGTCAAAGTAATCAGCTTACCAGCACCACCTTATTAGACACATGTTGGGTTTATTAAACTTGTTTGTTTTAGCTCACGTGAAATCTTGTGTACAGTATCGACAAATGTCCTAACACTTTCCATGCTCATATCTGGATAGATTCCGTGTCCTAAATTGGCAATGTATTTTTGAGTTCCAAATGATTTGAGCATCTGGCCAGTTATTAACTCTAGCTCAGCGGATGAAGTGTATAATGCACAAGGATCAAGGTTTCCTTGTAGTGTCATTTTTGGTTGTTTTCTAACTTTCGCTGGATCGATGGTCAATCTAGACTCAGTACATCGATCACACCCTCATTGCTCCTGACCTCCAAGTTGATCCATTGTATAATGGCCACCTTTCGCAAAACACAACAATGGGAACCCTAGTTATTCCCAAATCGGCCAGACGTTGCTTGACGTCTTTGCAGATTTGATTATCGAGATAGGCAAACTTTGAAAATATATCATTGTTTAAGTACTCGGCATTAGATTCAAACAATTGCAACATTTGCGCTCCAGCCTTTGCCTGTTCGACCAGTGATCAGTCACTTTGCGGCCAAAATATCGAGCAACTCTATGCTCATTTTGGCGTTCTCATAGAGACCACCTCTTGGCCTTGGACATTGTCTTGCTGCCACCGCCTTCAATCATATAGCACATTAGTGTCAGGGTGCGCCTGAAAATCCGATTAATGGACATTTTGCCCTCGAGGGCGTGTCGTGTCAGTGTGAGTTGCATCATAAACTGGACGCAATCTTTGTGCTATAACTACTGATTTGTCGATGCGATTGCATAATATTTCGTCTTGTTTAAGTGGTTTCAGAAAGTGAGGCCCTGGCCGCCAACATTGCACCTCCATGCCCAGCGCTTGCGGAATGACTAGGATATCAGAGAAAATGATGGCTGCATCGAGATCAAATCTCCTGATTGGCATCAGTGTAACCTCGCATGCCAGATCTGGCCTATCACAAATTTCAAAGAAGCCATGCTATACGCTTCTGAGCTCGCATGAAACTCGGGCAAATATCTGCCTGCCTGTCGCATGATCCCAAACGGGCACATACTCGGTCGGTTCGCCGAGGGCCGCCCTCAGGATACAATCATTCGTCAGCTTGGGAAATGGTCTACCTTTAGGATCTAATTGATTTGACATTTTGTATTTTATCTTTTAGCTGAATGTGTGTATATAGGTAGTTGCACAGTTGCTTGAGATTATGCTCAGTTTGGTTACAATAATGAAACGTAATTGTTATTTATTTATTTGTCCTCAGCGTTGTCGTTGTCGTTGTCGTTTGAGTTTATGTGACTGGTGTGTTTTAATCAATTAATAGAAATATAATAATAATAGATATATGTCATCATGTTGTCTGGCGGTCTAGGTAGAATGTTATTGTGACAAACTAGTAAACAAATGCAACTCTCAGAGAAAACATGATTGCCTCTCCTCCACTGTTATCGGCTTCCACGGATCTGACCAAAAGATTTCAATTACACTGATAAAATTCAATAAGTATGTGGTTGGTTGGTTGGTTGATGGGTGGATCGGACGTAATGGACGAACGGATGAATGGATGGGAAAGAATGTGTACTACCGTTGTTGGTAGTGATGATGGCAGTGATGTCGATGTTGATTATGATAATGGAATAATGTTATGCTAGACGGAGGTGAGGATGAGTGGGGTGGCATCAATATCACTACTAGTGAGATGATTTGGTCAGTTGTCTGGTTGGCCGAGTAGACGTGTTTTGTGTTTCCTACAATGAAACAACATAAATTTGATTCGGTGGAGCGGAAAATCTTGCCGAACGAGGCTCATTCGGCTTCGGCGGCGCCACTCACTGCCTCTGCTCGCGTGAAGCCCACAGTCTGTCGCTTGTTGGACGCTGCGGCTTGCGGTCTGCAGTCTGCAGGGCCAACAAGCCTCTGCTGACGTCACTTCATTTGGACACTTTGCTTGCGCGAATGTCGACGTCGGCGTCGGCGACGCGCCGCTGCTGCTGCTGATTCGCCAAATTTGAGGGCACACGCGAGTGACGAGACAACAACAACCACAACAACATTGACGACGGCGACGACGACGACGACGACGTTGACGGAGAGCCAAACCAAATAACATGAATTGCCAATGAAATATCACTTCCATCACCCTTACCCATTTCACCATTATCTCCATGATATCTTGTTCGCCCCCGTAACCACCTCAAACGTAGACAAAAACGGCAACCACAACAACAACAATCACACCTATCAGCACTGCTTGCAGAAACGACACGAACACAATTGTATCCATGCAACCATTGTTGCCGTAATATCAATTTTTTCATTATTATCACTATAGTGAAATAATTTAAGTGTGAGAGGCAAAAATGAATACACCAGATCAGTGGTACAATTTTTGAGTCATCAATTTCCTTACCTGAACTCCATGGCAAATCCGACATTCTGGAACAGAGGCATATCAGAGACCTGTCAAGCTGATGCCTGCTCGGGCCGAGGTTACTCTGGACGCTGGCCTTCACAACAACACAAATGGGCTTTAGTCTCAAATCGTTGTATAGAAGTTTATCAAATATGAGGGCCCCATTTTACTATTGATCAAGGATAGCAATCATGTAATCTTGGGGCCTTCAGTTCATCTAGTCTCAGAGTGAGCGAAAGTTTCTATGGAACTGGTGAGACATATTTATTCACATTTAAACCGCAACAACAAGTCAACAACAATAACAACAACAACAATAATAATAATAATAATAACAACAACAACAACAACAATGTTATAACCAACAGCAATTTTCAACAATCTTCAGGGCAATCAGATTCTTCGACCACACGACAACCATATTTAAGAGATTCCCATGGACAGGTGACAATCTATTTTTTTATTAAGGGTAATACGGACAGTTTAGCCTTTGGCGCTGGCGAGGTAGCTTTGGTCTCTGGCTGGATGAGGATCTTTATCATGGTAGTACATCCATGCAAAACATTTAATAATGAGCCTTTAACGATTAATCAAGATTTCGTAGTTTGCACATTGGAATGTTGGTGCTTCTTATAGAATAGCTCGCATTCATTAATTATACCAATGATATTATACATGTCAGCAACCTTATGAACCTTTTCTATATTCTCACTATTTAAGCCTGTGATCTTACCCTCATATGCATATTCCTTGATCAATTTAAGCGTTTCACAATCAGCTCAACAATACGAACTAAGAACGAGAATGATTGGTAACTGGATTACTATTTGTGGCATCAGAGGATACCGTCGTTGTTGTTGTTGAAGAACCAGTAGTAGTAGTAGTAGTAGTAAGTAGTTGTAGCAGTAGTAGTAGCAGTAGTAACGCTGGTAGGTGTTGCTGTAGAAATAAGTAACAACATCGCTATTAGTAATACATTTATCACTCAAGACAATCTGAAAGTACGGCGATAATGTCATCAGAGGTATAGAATGAACATCCTCGATATCACCATGATCTCCAACAAGCTGTACGTCGGCTTGGGCTCGAATGGATTGGCCTCGAAGGGCCGGTGCCAAAAGGCATATCGGATGTATCCAATATATATATATGATTATAGAGGATATATCTATTTAATTATATAGAAACTAGTTTAGATATTTATGATATAATAACAACGGACATGAATAATATAAATTTAGACAAACCAATCGTATTGTTAATGTAATGAGGAATGGTTCCTTTCTATATTGTTAGATGTTACTAATTGAATATGCTATTAATAATGTCATTATTGATACTATCACGAAAAATTGATATTGTAAGGCAATCAGCAAACAAACTTAAGCAAAAGACGTGATTTGTTGTATCAATAAAGTTAACCCAAATGCTTCAATACAGTTATCCTTTGAATGATGAACCCAATGAAGATCACGTCGATTTATAATGCAAGATTATATCATCAACATTCTCAACAACAATCTTGCAGACGATGTATTGTTCTCGGAGAATTACAAAAGCTGTGATAAGCTCAACTTTTTCTTATCGTACATCGTGTTTCCTTCTTACACTCTATTTCCATTCTTTTTCTTGTCATTGTTTTGACCTCAATTCGATTAGTCATATCATATTTTGTTCAACTTAACTATTCTGTTGATTAAACTTTCCCTTCTGTGAATGAATTATCTCAAATTCCATTCACGAGCCATAAACGAAGCCAAAGCGAACTTGACGTAAACACCGATTAAAATATGTAACGTGTAGATCTCAATTGGGATGTACTTTACAATAAAGGGATAGTCTTGTTCTGGTCAGACTGTGAGTTCAATTAGATATAATATTTTAGATGTTTATTTGAGCTGTGTAAAATCGCAACTGACTCTGTTTTGCGCTCGCACGCCAACGTTGGCGACGAATCGGCGCGTTATTCAACATTGTCGTAGGCATCGCTACAAATATCTGAAACATGTGTTTCCAATTTTCGCGCTCGCACTCTGCTTGCATCGAATTCGCGTCCGTCAGGTGAGGACATTATTCAATTCATCAATTAATATCTCTCGGACATGATACAACATACAATGGCGCAATATTCTCTAAATTTAAAAATGGTGCTCAGATAACTACTACAGATGATACATATTCTATTTATATCTCTGTATTTGATATTCATTGACATACAAATCAGGACAACACATACGAATTAGAATCTCAAATCTGAATTGAAATGATGCACAAACTCTAACCATGAGGGCGGGTAAATAACGAATATAAATTATCGAATTATATACATATACACATAGATTCCATAATACTAGTTTCATAATTATTTGATCATCATAATCTCTATCACCATGGCTGGCAGTGAGCGATCCAGTAGCAAGACGAAAGAGAAGTTGAGCAATCTCAGTGGCGATTATGGAAACATTGCATTCCTATTGTTGCTATATGTTCTACAAGGTATACCGATTGGATTGAGTGCTGCCGTTCCCTACTGTTACAAAATAGAAAGGTCAGCTACTCCCGGAGACAGGCACTCTTTAGTTTTGTCACCTGGCCCTTCAGTTTGAAACTTCTCTGGGCACCAATAGTGGACTCAGTATATTGGCGCCGCATGGGGCGTAGGAAATCGTGGCTAGTCCCAATACAATTGGGCATTGGCATATTTATGCTTATACTATCTGGTTCAGTGAAGTCATTATTAGCCGACGATCCAACAACAGGAGTCAAGCCAGACATCCGATTGTTGACATTCATCTTTTGATGTTAAACTTCCTAGCATCAACTCAGGACATTGCTGTGGATGGTTGGGCCCTGACTATGTTATCTCGTAAAAATGTGGGCTACGCCTCCACCTGCAACACGGCCGGCCAAACGGCCGGCTTCTTCATTGGAAATGTTATCCTTCTAGCCCTCGAATCGGCCGATTTTAGCAATAAGTATATTAGATCAGCTGACCAGCAATCTCCTGTGGGTATGGTCACCTTTGAAGACTTCCTATATCACTGTGGTATTGGCTTTCTTGTGGTCACTATATTGGTTGCAATATTTAAGGGTGAGAAGCCCATAAATGCTTCTTCATCATCCTCATCGAGTCCAGAACAAAACAAAGTGATTATGATAAAGAGGTCTCAATTAGGTTGACACGCAAAGAGGGCAATAAGAATCGAGTGGCTATAAATAACGATTATGATGGCGACGATACAGAGCCAAATGATGATATGACAAATGAATCTGATGAAGTTGAAGAGAAAGAGCTGAGCGTCAGGAGACTTATTCGCTATTATGCTAAGATAATGAAATTGTCCCAGTTTTAAACTGTTTGCGGTGATATTATTGACCTGTAAGATTAGCTTCTCGGCCCCTGGACGCCGTGTCCGGCTTGAAGTTAGTCGAGGCGGGCGTTCACAAGGGAAAACCTGGCCCTGTTAGCAGTCCCAATGGTTCCATTACAAATTATATTACCATGGCTAATTAGTAGGATAACCTGTGGGCCGCGTCCATTAGATTTATTGGTAAGAGCCTATCCATTTAGGCTGCTGTTTGGTTTTATATTTCCATTGATTGTATTTTGGACACCATCTGTCAAGATAATGGCCGATGGAATTTATTCCCAACATATTATTATTTAGTGCTCATATTAGCGTATGCAATACATCAGGTGACTGTTTATTCCATATTTGTGGCTCTCATGGCATTCCATGCGGCAGTCAGTGATCCAACGATTGGTGGCACCTACGCATGACTCTACTGAATACAATCACCAATTTGGGCGGCAATTGGCCCTCTACTACATCGCTCTGGTTTAGTGGACAAATTAACAGTTCAAACTTGCACTCAGATATGCAACAACATGAGCCAATGAACAATAGTAGTGCAAGTATCAATGGAAGTTTAATTAACCAAACATTAAGTGAACAAGAGCCACACAATCCGGGCGGTGTCTTGTACCAAATGGATTGTGTAACAACATTGGATGGCTATTATATTGAATGCGCCATTTGTGTTGTGGTTGGTTTTGTTTGGTTGCAGTCATGGGGAAGTGGAAGATTGCGCCGATTACAATCATTGCCACCTGTTGCCTGGAGCGTATCAGGAACTAAGATAAATGATAAATAATTATAATTATTATATTGCTAACTATCTATTAGGATGACATTATGAAAGAGTTGATTGTTAAACATACCATCGACCTGTATATACGATAATTGATGAACATTTGAATCAATGACTCTCCAAAGGATGATTTTATTTATATTTTGTGCTCAACGATCCTAATACGCCATGGCCTAGGCCACTACTTGCTATAGTCTCTAATTTGGACGACATTGAAAAGTTTCTCGTCTCCCTATCTATCTAATTTAGTCATTTTTTGAGCTTGATTTGAGTAATTTGTGGCTCGCCTTTTGTGCTGATTATTCCCGTCGATCTGGCATTGCTCAAATACTTTAGAGCAAATAAATTAACCTTGAATTAGTGCCCTTAAGCCGGTTGTGCATCTTCGACATGCCAGGCTGCTTTCTTCTCTTGTCAGAGGAGGCTGATTGTGATGAAGCCGATTTGATTGATGTTATTGGCTGTGCCATTGATTGGAGCTTCTTGATTGTGGCAAAATGTTGTCTGATTGTGTGAAACATCACACTATTTGGCTGTCCATTTGCAACAAACTTCAATGGCAGGTTGTACACCTTTGAGGGCCGTGTCCTCTTGCCGCCTGTCGTGGTGGGCCTCTGCGATTTAGTTGCGCCCGTTGCGGTTGTTGTTGTTGTCGTTGTCTTAGTTGGTGTAGTCTGAATTCTCTAATATCATTCGCTAATTTGTCCTGATCATCGTCGCTCGAAGATGATGAGCTGTTTTCACCTGCAAGTGTTGTTGTGAAGCTAAGGTTGAAATCGATGGAGCTGTCAGGTTGACCATCAAGTTGGCCGCCGAATACAACAGCGAACTGGCTAATTGTTTGGAAGATTGATGCGGCGAGCGATTGGTGTTGTTGCGTTTTGACTAGATGCTGGACTTGCCGATGTCATGGATTTGGTGCCGCTGCCGATACTTTCACCTGTGGCTGGTGTCTTGGTGGTACTACTGCTTGTCGACGGCTTGCTCGACGAAGCGCCGCTCTTCGCGCCGGACGATGGCGCCGCCGTCGCCCTCTGAATGAATACAAACTTAAAATTGGGCCCCTTCGACGAGTGATTGATAGTATTGGAGCTGCCATTGAGAGGATGGCTGAGCAGCTTCTTCAAGGCAGCACCGCTGATTGTCTTCTTCTGTTGCTGGATTTGGTCTTTGCTTGTTGCAGGCCCTTCTGGTCGGCCGGAGTCGGCCTGCGAACGATCAACTGGTTTGTTGGTTGGCTGAGGGCGACTGCTCGCCTATTGTGCAGACTCATCTTAAGCGATCGTCTGCTTGCCAGCGACAGACTGGGACCCAAATGGATACGAAACTGCTGCCTCGGCTGTTTCGTGCTCAGCATCTGATCGTCCACCTGTTCGTCGAGAGGTGCCGACGAGATTTCGTGGTCGTCGTCGTTGTGTTCTTGTTTACCATTCTTGTCTTTGCTAACTTGCTCGGTGGTCAGTCGTCGCTCTATCGAAGGATGATTGTCGTCGTCATTAATCAGTGACGATTCCTAATATTATTACAATCAGCTTGGGCGATGAGGCGCCGAGAATCACTAGAACAGAGACAGACTTGGATTGAATGCCGCCAGGCGGCCTGTTTTAGTTGTCGTCTTCGTTGATTATCAAGCATCTTGACCACTGATATACCTTGAACGACCCTTCGCTTTTCATTAATCAATCTACTGGTTGTCGTCGTTGTCGTCGTTGTCGTCGTTGTCGTCGTTGTCGTCGTTGTCGTCGTTGTCGTCGTTGGCCTCTTACAGCTCCCATTCGGCCTAATGGTCTCTGTAGGCCTCGATGCTCGGCCTCTGGTGGCCTGGCAGACACCTCCTCAAGTGGCCGCAGCTCTCCCAAGGTGGTTGATTGCATGACTTTGGTGTTCCTTTCGTGTTCGTTGCCTTCCGTTGAATTCCAATTTGATTTGTTTCTTTCCGTGACGAATCGATTTGATTGGCCTATGTCTGTTTCTTCTAACTTTTGTATCAACGCAGGTTTGTTATTCAACAATCTTTGATTTCTTGATTGACTCGTTTCGCTCAAATCCACTGACAGACGCCGACAAATTCAACTGCAAAACATCTGCAGGATACCAAATTAATGTGCTATTGATTGATTCAGTCCCCAGAGTAGAGTCAAGCCACAAGTATCAGAGCTTACAAGTGGGATTGGCGCCGAAAAGGTCTTTCTATTCTTGTTTTGTGTATTATTAAATTAATTTCAGATTTAATTTAAATTTTTCTTCTCCTCGCACGTAGGTGGCTTATGGATTGTGTAGTTTTGCGCTGCCTCTCACAGAACAGACACACTTGCAGGCCTGTTTGATACTTCTTAATGTTGTTATGACTATGATGATGATCAACTTTAGATGTTTGGTTTCCGATTGTTTTAAAAGCCCTTTTTGTGGCGTCACGGGTTCACCTGTGTTTTATGTGGCAGTTAAATTATTTCTCGTGGTTTCAGAGGAGTGGGGTGTGTTGTTGTTGTTGGTGGTGGTGGTAGTAGTAGTTGATGGGAGTCAATCTGAAGACAAGTTTCGCTTGTTCTTTTCAAGCTAGCGCCTTTAATTGTAGGTATTGAATTCTTTCGAATATAATCTTGTTAGTCGTCGTCCTATTCTTTTACGTGATGACTCAACTCGTTCGGCCTACTGTTGTTGTTGAAATTCACCACAAAATTCTCATTGGCCACCTAATTGAATTCTCGCGAATCAGCGTCTTGCTGATTGGCTCTCGGTGTTTCCTCTCTCGTTCTTCGTCAGATGTATCTTATTCATTTGACTTCTTCCTAAACGCCACATCAAAGTAACTATAAATATATAACTGTTCATCATCTTCGTTGAATATAATATTCAAAACGAAACAAGTGACAACAAAGAACCATCAGCAACTAAATTATATCTGACAGACAGAGCAAAGATATCCGCCCAACATTTGTGTTTATTCTGCCTCCTCTCAGCTCGATTCTCTCTCTCTCTCTCTCTCTCTCTCTCTCTCTCTCTCTCTCTCTCCTTGGCCCTGCACTCACTGGATCAAACATACATCCGAAAGACATAGCAACCATTCTAATGGGCCAAATGTAATAAGGGCGCCGCCTCCGCCCGAAGCGAAGCCGAGCATCCTCCGTTTGCATGAAAGCCAGCTAATTGTTTGCAACGTTAATTTAATATTTTAAATCTTTGCGAGTCGTCGTCGTTGCCACCGCCACCGCCGCCAATTGTTGACTTTGTTCAACTGAATGTTTACGCGACTAATTACGGCGAGAAACTCGGCTAGATTAGCTGGCAACATGATGTTGTTGTTGTTGTCGTTGTTGCAGCCGTTGAAAGTCCCGCTATTTCTCTAGTTTGGTCACGAAGTTTTATGCCGGCCCGGTCGAGATTGATTCGCCCGGCAACTCAACTCATCATAAGTTGCGCCGCCGCCTTTTGCCGCCACTGGCGCAACTTGGTGATGCGCCGGCGCAAGGAAAAACTTTTATCTTGGCTTCTCCAGCCCCTCCACGGCCGTCTCCATATCGCCATTTGCCGCCTGGATGTTCAGGGCATCGCCTCATGCGTAAAACACTGGCAAAACGGTCGGAGACCAGAACGAGGAAAAAACA
Organism: Oxytropis ochrocephala; assembly: GCA_020916435.1. Taxonomy (NCBI): domain Eukaryota; kingdom Viridiplantae; phylum Streptophyta; class Magnoliopsida; order Fabales; family Fabaceae; genus Oxytropis; species Oxytropis ochrocephala. The sequence goes on from JAJHUT010000118.1 coordinate 84,360, forward strand.
TTATTATTCCACCAGGAATTGCGTAGCCTCAAGTTACATTATTAAATTAACTGTAAAGAAAAAAACATTGATCGTAATTGAGATGCGACAAGTTTCGAAGAAAATATATGACGACGACGACAACAACAACATCGACAGGCCCGTATGATCCGATAATCTGGCCCGAATATCATCCAACACTTCGAAATGAATAAGACGAATAGAATCCAACAGGCAGAAAAAGTATAAACATTAATATAGACATGAACTACTTGTTGTTGTCGCTTCGTCGTCTTGGCAAAAACTTAATTGACGATCTACTTGTTTCAGGGATTCAGGGACGACAATTTGCATGTTGTTGTTGTTGTCTCTATCTTGGCCAGTCATATCTAGATTAATCGTGGATGTGGGTTGTGTCGGCCAATCGGCGTAGGAACAGCTCTTCACACCGAGAGACGTAATTATTCTCCCTGTCATTGATTCACTATCTGTCTGCTCGTCAAGCCTTGAATTTTGTTGTCAGCACAAAATTAGCATCATCCTATTCATTTCATCCTTCCGAAGATTCAACAGCTTCCTCGTTTACTCCACGCCGGGTGCCCCATCTGGCCGGATTCTTCAATTGGATTTTTAATTAAAATCTAGGAAGGGCCAGACACATTAGTCAGCTCCAGGATTTTATTAAGCTGTCCAGCAGGCTCCTTGTCGTAGTTATTTGTTGTTGTCTGTGGTCCAGAGTCACCCATATGTCGTTTACCATTTCACAGTTTAAATTGAATTAAATCACCCACTGAACTGATTCAACGAACAAAGGCAGTTCGTGTAGGTGTCGATGATTTATTTGAGCGAATCAGCTTGGCCACGCTGATTCGGAGTAGCCACCGCCGCCGCAGAATAATTGAATTTGTTCGCTGGACAAAAATGGCAGAATTCCTGTTCGTTTGTTTGTTTTCGCATTTACTGTTCCTAGTGGTGCCAACACATGAATTGATAATAATTACTATTCCAAGACTTGTTCTTGATTTTTAATCGACGAAACTATTCAGAATATTACAAACAGAAATTTATCTATCATGTAATATAACATATTTCCGTTTCCCGTAAACTAGTTCACAAACACACTGACAAAGACCTGTTAGACAGAAGGAGCCTACCCCCTCTACTGTGCTGTACTTCCCATCAAAGCAGTTGATCTGGATTTTTGTGTTTCCATGCTTTTCGTCGAGAGTGGCACAGCCTGGATGGTCCAGCCAGTGGTGATCAATTAAGAGTTTAGTATAAGTGTGGATTTGATTGTATGAAAGGATGGTATTCATGTGTAATGTGATCAAACTAAGGCAATTAGCAGGGCGAAAAGGACAATAAGAGGATGAGCTCGGAGACCAATTGGACCTGAAGGTGGACTTAGAATGTCATTAAATTTCAGTTTAGTTTCCCTGTTTTAGAAAGCATTCCAGTCTTGTGAGACGCGACTCAGGCCGAGATTGTCCAGTGTCGTCAGAGTTTGAAGTGGACAGGTGAAGAACGTACCACCAAGCCAAGGAATGTGGTTATCAATATTAGTGAGCTACCAGAGGTTGACATACATCGCTTAGGTAGGCTGCTGGACGCCGACGATGGTATTTTTGCTAATAAAAGATTTTATTACAGCTTAATAGTGAAAATCACCACCCGGCATTCATCGATCACTATCAAGATCGAGCTTGACGATGGTCTACACAGCACACCTTTCCTGTTCGTAGACACAAAAATGTTTCATACTCCAGAGCAACACCTTATTTATAAATGTCATCCCAACCTATGATGATAATAATAAACTAGAATTAATTACACGATGTTTGTGCAAATGGTATTGTCCATCTTAGTTGTCGTTGTTGTTGCGGCAACAGGCGCCACCGACGCCGCACACCTAAACAAACCAAAGATAGTTACCATTCCCATTGGTCAAGTGGAATTGAATGAACAGAACGAGTATACTTATGCTCCACACCACCAGATGCTATTCGATAGCCAACACAATGTTAGTCAGTCCAGACCACCTAAAGTGGCTCTTTTGCCGCCGAGACACGTCTGGCATTGGGGCATGATTGGTATCGGCCAGCCGGCGAGCAATTTCTCCGTGTTATTCGATACTGGCTCGCATACCCTCTGGATTCCCTCGGTCAGGTGCCAGAGTCGCGAATGCACGAGACAGAAAATACAATCGGACTCTATCTAGCACATTCCGAGAGACTGGATGTGATTGGGTGGTGTCGAGTATGGAGGCGGCGATAGAATATACGGACATCAGAGTGTGGACAATGTCGAGATCAGCCATTCGGCTGTGATAGAGAGCCAAACATTCGTTGAGGTGACCTCATTACGGGGTGAAAGCCTGCGAGATTTACCATTTGATGGAATATTTGGTCTTAATTATGCGCCCAAGTCTGATAACGACAGCTTCGAATCACCGCTACAGTTGATGGTTAAGCAAGGGATTATTGATAAGCCTTTGTTTACCTTTTATTTAAATCAGATTCAGATCACCACAGCTCGTCAGCATCCAGTTTGGCCTTTGCCGGCCAAACTGGCCAGTGACTTTCGGTGGACTAAACGACCAACAGGGCGTCTACGAGGCGAGATCAGCTACGTGCCCTTAATTAAAGCTGATCACTGGACCATTCGAATGGACAGTGTAACACTTGAGTTCAGTGAGAAAGACGACCAAAAAGAAGAAGAAGAAGAAAGAGGAAGATCAGCTGATGGACGACAATTCCATTGAAGAGGAAGAAGGTTAGCGGCTAATATCACAGCCACAGTATGCAAGAATGGTTGCAATGCCATTGTAGATACAGGCACCAATTTTATTGGAGGCTATTCGGCGGACGTTGAGCGTTTGAATTATCACTTGGGTGCTGAACTGCCGAGCGACGGATTGTTCTATATAATTGAGCGATGCGACATGAGAAAGTTACCTGATTTAGTGCTCACATTAAATGGGCGATCGTTTGCACTGAAACCAGAACAATATTTAGTTAAGCTGGCCGATCTGGACGGAGTTGGCTATGAGTCCTGTTTGACACTCATTCGGGCGTTGGATCGAACATTTATCCATTCTGGGTCATTGAGTCCATTCATACGAAACTTCTACGCAGTGTTTGATCTCGAAGAGAGACGAGTTGGATTTGCAAGTTTAGCTCGCCGACCACCCAGCTGACATCATAGAGAAGACACTAGTTGTGGTTGAAGGATTTATATTGTCCGAGATTATTTAATCTTGTCTAGCTTCAATATAAAATAAATAGCAGCACAATACAATGTAGGGTTTCATTAATCTTAATCATCGTATTAAATTATTGTAATCGATCACCAAGATAATCTTAGGCATAGAGAGCACCTAAGAAGATTCATCTATCTCCTTGCAAACATCTAGACAGGCTTATTAACAACAGCATGAACAGCAAGAAATGCTTCGATTTATCATTTATGTTTTGAATCCATTGAAACTAGCCGAGTGTCATTGTTCTTCTTCAGTTGTCTACCTCCTCCTGGCGACAATCTCTAATTATAAACAACTACCACCACCACCGCCATTATCACCATCTACATAATGACCATCAAGCGACTAAAAATAATCTCATTGTTTATCCTGAGGCCGCCAGACAGTGTCGGTTTGCATTGATCGCCGAGCTCAATGTAAATTGTCCATTGTATGTATGTATGTGAGTGACATTTGAAAGTAACATTCCGAGATAACTTGATTTTAGAAAGAAACAACAACGGCGAGGTGAGTGATGTCAACTATGAGGACTTCCTCGAGGTGATTAAACTTCACTACCTGAAGGCCATGAGGAGGCTCAGAGAGGAGAGAACGCGACACACAGGTTTATATGTACGTAGTGTTGCTCACTTTGTAAACGACTCGACGGAGTTTCTCAGCCATTATCGTTAATGTGCCATTGTTGTCATCATGTAGCAATTGTTTGTTTACTTGCTTACTTGATATACACGAACGCCAACCAACGGCGACGACAGCGACAACAACAACAACAACAACAGCAACAACAACAACAACGACAATTAATGATACCGAGCTTTGCAAGCGACAATCTACACCATCCTACAAACATATTGACACAGAGAGGCCTCAGGAGCCTTTCAAGGGAAATTTCCACTTGCCGAAGTCTGAAAGAGCTATGACGAGAAATCATCGCAAATGATCAAGTTTATGGTTGGCGCGACACTTTCGGTGTAGTCTAGCCTTTTTTGAATTATAATGACCTGATGATAACGACCATTAGATCCGTCTGGCAGATTTGCTGCTGTCCACTTTTACCTGTTGACGTACATCATCGGCCCGATGTTTTATTCTCCTTTGCTTTCCTTACTTTCATATCGCTGACCATCATCATCATCATCATCATCATCATCACCATCACCATGATCATAATTAAAATGGCCATGATGAATGGCTGTCGAGAATGGTTGGGATGCAGTTACATAGACACACATACAGACAGGTAGAATAAGTAAAACAATTTCCTTCCGAGAAAAAAGTCGTTTTATCAAGAATGTTTATTTTGTACCTGGCTTTTTATTAAATATACATGCACCATATAAACACTATGTGAAGGCGTTCGAGGGAGATTTAACTAATCCTTTGGGGCGGTCAATGGTCACGTTTGAATGGAGGGACCGTTTACTTTCAGGATGAATGATGATACTTGATTCACCTGGTGTTGGCCGCCAGGGGAGTATCTTGTGTTCCAGATCTAAACATGGGACCCAATAAACTAAATTTGCAGAATGTAAGTGTTGTCGCCGATAGATGAGGTTGGGCTTAATAATCAAATGGATAGGGAAGGTTGTTTCATTGATGACCAATAATTGGACCAACGAATTTGCAATCAATCAAAAGAGAAATTTCTCTCAAATCAGCGCCTTGGCATTATCATCGTCAATCATACGTCCAAACTCGTCGACACAGAACACTATTGACCAACTAATGGGCTCCATCGGAATGTACATCGTTCAACTTCACTCATCAATCAATCATTATTAAATATATTTGATTTGACTCGATCTAATGGAGAAACTAACAGATTGAATCAGTGCAAGAGTTCTGGCCAACAACGTACGTTTGCCTGATGGTCTACAATCACGGGGATCTATTCCGATTTCTACAACCTCTAGATTGATTCTGCAAATTGGGGCTTTTGTATTAAAGGTGATAGTCGATGGATTTTTGATATACTCAACTCGAAACACCACAATCTGTAGATAACAAACTAGGAGGACCAATAAATTTTCTCAGTTTTGGTCGAAAACTAAATTTCGCGCGGTTTGTTGGCATCTACGCATGCGTGCACACGTTCATCAGTCAGGCATATTGAAGTTTCCGCCGTGCATTGCAGAGGGCAACGCGAGGACAGAAAGCATGCGAATTACATTGTGCGTCCACCACATGCGTGATAAATGGAAGCAGTCGGATTCTATCCAAAATCTTTTGCTAAAGTTATAACTATAATAACTTGATATTATACAATTATATATTGAATTTGCCCCTATTATTATTACTATTATAAATATTACTATTAATTTAAATCACCACCCTCACCAAAATGGGAAAGATTATGAAACCAGGCAAGGTGGTCATCATATTGGCCGGCCGGTATGCTGGAAGAAAGGCTGTTATATTGAAAAACCATGATGATGGAAACTCAGACAAGAGTTACGGACATGCAGTTGTTGCTGGAATTGATAGATATCAAAGCAAATCTATCGCAAACACAACAAGGAGGACCGAAAGAGAAGAAGCCGTGTCAAGCCATTCATCAAATGCTTCAACTACACGCATCTAATGCCAACACGTTACCTGGTAGACATTCAATTTGATAAGAATGTAACGGCGCGCGATGTCATCAAGGACAAGGCAAAGAAAGAAGGCCCGCATGGAGGTGAAGACCAAGTTCCAGGATCGCTACAAGACAGGCAAGAACAAATGGTTCTTCAGTAAGTTGAGGTTCTGAGAGGATCCAAGTCAACTCACTAGAAAATCCTCTCAATCTCTATTAGTATGGCGTCTTGTAATGAAATAAAAAATTATATGAAAATACCAAAAACATAAGGACTCAAATTGTAATAATCACTTGGACACCTGATTCATTTTTAGAAAAACACAGGCCAATCATTAACTTATTCTTGTATTCGATGTATCACGAATGGCCCTTTCTCCGTCTCTTCTCTACTGATCAATTTGTTTGTCCATTCGTGTCCATGTAAAGTGCGTCTAATATCCCCTCGATACTGTCTGGCTCTCCTAAAATCGCCGCCAATACGTCTTCTGGCCTGACCACTTGTTATTGTTTATGTCGCGATTTGCGACCATCGTCATAGTGGTTAGTTTCCCCCCCCACCATCGTTGAAACAACAACATCAGCAGGCAGTCGCCGCCGCCGGGCCTTGAAAAGAACAGTGCGCGATTTGGCGGTGTTCGTTAGGCCTAGCGGCCGCTCAGTCATGGTCGCTTTTGTGTGCGCCCATTGCGCGCCACAATAACGCGCGCGTTCCGCGGCCGCCGGGCGCTCCCTGTAGCCGCTTTCGCTCCGTTCGCGTTCCATTGCCACTGGTTGCGCTACACACATATATATATATATGGGACTCATCGTCTTATTCGGTCCCAATCGTGTCTCTATGTCACTTGCTTATTAGTTCCCTAACACCATCACTTACCACCAAATCATCACTATTGTTACTATCACTATTAAAGTAAAGTTATTCTCATAACTATCGATTAATCTACACCCAATCTGAAAAGTGGCTTTCGCCGCTCTAAAGTGAAAAAAGTAAACAAAAGCAAGAGCATAGTATTCAAGTTTACCAGAAGCTATACAACAAGTAACAAAGACATCAAAATGAAGGGTCCCAACACTGTCGACAATTCCAGACAAGCGTTTGTAGACAGAGAATATATGTACATATCAGTAGTCGAGCGGGCACCTCAAAAAGGCCGCCGAACTCATAAGACTTTTGGCGGTCAAGTGGAGCAATTTATCGAGAAGGCGTATACTACATATTAACGGATATTGATGAGTCCCAATGGCCCCGATGGGCAACGATCCAGATCTTAGGAAGGCGCTGAACAATGGCCTCAAAGATTATGAGCTTCAGGAATCTCTTGAGATGGTGTGACCAATACATTAACTCACAATCGAGCAGCGATGAGGACGAAGAAACCAAAGCAACAATTAATGAACTCCGGCAACCCTTCCTCAAATTCGAAGACATCTACTGTCAATATGCACCAACAGTGAAAGAGTTCACCAAATGGCCTGAAATCAACCTTATTGCACCACTATCGATAGGAAAATCGATCTTCAATGATTCAGGCTCATTAAGCACCCCTACCCAGAAGCACCAACAATTATGTTAATCACCCAAATAATTCTGCTCAATTGACACAACAAGCCGGGTACATAAGACCATCAACATTTTATGCAAATTCAATTCTGGCTAGCTGGGCTAGTAATCATCAACCAGCAACGCCTCTAACAAATTCCAACATAATTAATGGTTTCAAATCAATCGTACCATCGTCGATGCAAGCCCCAAGATAAGTGCCACCCAAGAGTAGCCAGCTTAATCTTGCCCAACAGCCCCAAACGCCTAACATCGTTCGATCTCAAACGCCCAACAACGTACAAACTAAAACTCCTTATAACAGCTTACACCTGCAGCAGCAACAAAAGGCCAGGCAAAAGAAAGCAAGTTGTATATTGTGAAATATGTAACCAGCGGATACCAACTAGCCAACTAAATGAGACATCTTTCATCGCAACTGCATAGAACCAATACTGACAAAATGGATTGGAAGGACGTACATTCCGTGATAAATTCGTTGACTAGTCTGAGCGCATTGAACTCAAAGCGAATATCAACTACTATGACGCCTTCGACTAATAGTGAACACCAAGAGTTCTTCTGTTTACATAAAGTTGAATCAGTGAGCCAAATATTCTTTACATCAGAAAGAGCAATCAATCAGTCAATCGTCGATAGACAAGTAGTTCGTCTTGAAGTGGGACGATGAAATTCTAAATGCACCAACTCGATGAGAGCACCAAATCAATTGTTATTCCCTGTTCCTATGAGTGAAGATCACCTCTAATAAATACAAACTTGAATTCCAGACTAAAGCTATTTGAAACGATGTCAATCTATCAGCAGTTGATCACAGAAAAAACTCTCATTTGGTATCTTTTTGATCGTCCTCTGTCAACATTTGTGATTTGGTGGATTAAAATTCGTTTAATGCAACGATAATCTTGTGTGAGACATCCACAAGGTGTTACTTGATTTGACGATAGAGTATCTAGATAGCCTGGGCTGGCTGCTTCGTTGACCAGCCAGATATGGAGCTTCTTAAGTTCACCAATTGCTCGGCCAGGATTTAAGCCCTTCGGACAGGTGCGAGTACAGTTCATGGTGTGTGACATCTGTAAACCGAGAATGGGTCCCTGAGTTTGTCCAATCGTTGCTCCGTTGCCTGATCCCTCGAGTCGATCACCCCATCTGTAGGCTTGCATTAATGTTGCGGGGCCGAGATATTTGTCCCCATTCCACCAGTAGCTTGGGCAAGATGTGGAACAACAAGCGCAGAGGATACATTCGTATAGGCCATCCAATTTCTTTCTATCTTCGACACTTTGTAGATTCTGCTTACGTTCGCCCTCAACTTCGTCGTCGCGTTGTAACCAAGGTTGAATAGATTGATATTGTTTATAGAAGTTGTTCATATCAGGGAACCAAGTCTTTGATAACAAACATGTGTGGTAATGGATAAATTTACACTGGTTTGTCGCTTTCATTGTCGATCTTTGAGATGCAGGCTAGATTATTTGTACCATTGATATTCATAGCACATGAACCACAAATTCCCCTCGCGACATGATCTTCTGAATGTTAGCGTTGGATCGATTTCGTTCTTGATTTTGATTAATGCATCTAGTACCATAGGACCACAAGTGTTTAAGTCGACCTCATAGTCTTGAACATATGGCTTCATGTTGGCCTGCTCTGGATTCCATCTGTAGATTTTGAAGATCTTTTATTTTCGGTCTTGGTTTCAGTTGCGGCAGCCGTTGCAGTTGACATTGATCGGCCACCAATAGCACAAAGGCGTTCCTTGCCGCCACCAATAGACTCTTGTGGCATCGATAAAACTAACGAACTCATATTTATGATTTATTTGGGGTCAGTTATTGTAACTTAAAATTAAATCAATCTATTGTTGATAAATAGAATACAAATCTTTGACGATTCGAAATATTAATGCAGATTATTTCAATAACAAACAGAGTTCGCAGTGGATATTTCTAGAAGAAGGCTCGCAGCGCATAAATTTTAAACATTCGCTCGGTTCGCTAGATGTTGTTTACGATTCGTAATCTCGCCTTACCTTACCTGGAGCCTCATTTATCACATAGTTCTTGTTCACATAGGGCCTTTTAACTGAGTCATTTCTGACTGGGGTTTTCTGGCTGCCTGCCAACTACGTCATTGGCCATCACAGGATCGAATAGGAAACAATCACGTGAAGAACCACTTCAGAGATAGACACAATGAACTCAAGATGTACGAGAAGAAAATCCTCAGCGAACAAGGAAAAATTGGACAAGACAACCGAGAAGGTCATCAAATCTATCCGATTCGAGGTGGATGTTCAAAGAATTTAACTCAAACCATAAATGAACTGCATAAAAGCGACTAAAGGAATTACAAATGCTCTCTCGATGGCCCAGTAATGGACACGACTGTTGATACAATCACGAGACATGTAAGCAAATAAACAGCTTTTGTGATCACATCGGGGACTTGCGATTTATTATTACATCTTTATGAGAATTAATTTGAAGCTATGGCAGCCTGTCTCTCACCATACTTGGCCATTCTTTCTTCGATCACAGGTCTGAAATGTCTGGTGAGACCTTGAACCGGCCAGGCAGCTCCATCTCCTAGGGCACAAATTGTGTGGCCTTCAATTTTATTTTGATATCTCATAAAGCATATCGATCTCCTCTGGCCTAGCGTCACCTTCAACAAATCGCCAGATGATTCTGTTCATCAATCGACACCCTCTCGACATGGTGTACATTGTCACAACTCTCGTGTTTGTAGAACTCTGTTAGACGGGCAATTGCTTTTGATGACATCTGTTTGCTTGTTCATGACAATGATTGCTGCTGTACCCAATCCTGATTGTGCCGATACGAGAGAATCAAAGTCCATCAGGACTTCTTCGCAGGTTTTCTTTGGTAGAATTGGTGTCGATGAGGCCTCCAGGGATGATGCCCAGGAGATTGTCAGCCTCCGATAACGCCACCCGCATGACGCTCGATCAACTCTTTCAGTGGAATTGACATCTCCTCTTCAACCGTGCATGGGTTGTTAACATGACCAGAGATATTAAATAATTTGGTTCCAGTATTTCTGGGTCGTCCCAATTTAGAGAACCATTCGCCTCCGCGACGGCATATCGTTGGTGCAACAGCTACTGTCTCAACATTCGACACTGTTGTCGGGCATCCAAACACTCCGACATCAGCTGGAAAGGGTGGCTTCAATCTTGGCTTTCCTTGCTTACCTTCTAGCGATTCAATCAAGGCGGTTTCTTCGCCGCAAATATAAGCGCCGGCTCCTCTATGAACATATACGTCAAAATCGTAGCCAGTGCCACAGGCGTTCTTACCGATCAAACCAGCCTTGTAGGCCTCTTCGATTGCTTGATTGAGATTGCAGGCTTCATTATAGAATTCTCCTCTGATATAGATGTAGGCAGCACAAGCGCCCATAGCGCGGCCAGCCACTAAGCAACCCTCGACTAGCTTGTGTGGATCATGACGCATAATCTCTCTATCCTTACAGGTGCCTGGTTCACCTTCGTCGGCATTGACTACCAAATACTTTGGTCGACCATCGCTTGGCTTATTCATAAACCCCACTTTATTCCTGTGGGAAACCTGCTCCGCCACGACCACGTAGACCTGATACTTTGATCTCATTCAATATCAATCTGTTCCTTGTTCAGTATCTCCTTAGTTTTGTACCAGTCGCCTCTAGTCTGGGCTCTTTTTTAGCTTCCAATCATGGCGACCATATAAGTTGGTGAATATCCTATCTTCGTCCTTGAGGGTCCACATTTTTGCGATGGAGTATCCTTTGTCGACATAGATCTTGCACCAACACTATTGAGTGCATTCCTTGCTACTATGAGCAGGTTCTTGCTTGATCTCGATAATATTATTGAGCTCATTGTTGATCAATAGGAGATTGAATATATTTTAAGATCATTTATTTGCAAAATTTGTATTGGCTTAGGCAGAAATGATAGCAATAACAAAGAAATTTCAATAACAAAGTTCGCAGTAGAGTATTCTGGAACAGATTCTGTGCGCGTTGGCGCCAAATTCAAATGTCAAAAAATTTCCTATAAATTTGCTGAAGAGATGCAGAGCCTCTCGGAAATTACTTAATCAACAGATATATTAACAATCATTCTATGGCAACTCACTGACATATTCAATTGATCAGAATCAAGCTAGCGCGATAGAGCAGCCAGGATGACAGTCTAACAAATTAAACACTGAACATCGACGCCCATCATTATGTATTAGAGAGAGAATTTTATTCACACTAAAAGTTTGCTGAAGAGAAGTTGATTCCTTGGGCCAAAGGTAATTGGTCACTATAGTTAATTGTACAAGTAGAGCGACGCATATATTGTTTCAGGCATCACTTCCAGACTCCCTACCATCTCCGGTATGTTTGTTGCCCCAAAGGCGCCACCAATTTCAGCCCCATTTGTTGGTATGTTGACATTCACAATTCCACAGTCTGATCCCTTCGGTCCAAGCCAATGGAAGATGTTACCCAGAACTCTAGTGAACAAACTACTACTTAGGCCCTGATTTACACCATTTATTTGCGTTCAACTGCCTCGTCCAAGCGATTAAATTTCATGGCGTAAACAATGGGCACGAATGTTTCACGTTGAACGATGGGCGTATCATATCTCAGGCCACTTACAATAGTGGGTTTGACATAATTCGAGCCACCACAAGCAACTTGGACTCTTTCGCCTCCAAACTCAATGGTTCCCCCGGCCTGAAATGCCTCTGCAATCGATTGGTCATAAGCGTCTAGTGCTGATTTGGTATGCAGTGGACCACAAATGACTCCTCCTCGAGAAGGTCGCCTATCTTGACCTGTTTGTAGGCACTAACGAGCTTCTCTATCACTTGATCATGTATTGACTCGTGCAAGAACAAGCGCCTCGTGGTTGTGCACCTCTGTCCGGCCGTTCCGACGCAAGCAAACAATATCGACGGAATGACCAAGTTCATGTCAGCGTCCTCACAAACGATGATGGCATTGTTGCCGCCTAATTCTAGAATTGTACGTCCAAATCGCTCCTGGACCCTTGGAGCTACTTGTCGGCCTACGGCTGTGCTGCCCGTGAACGAGACCAATGGTAGACGTCTATCGCTGGCCATGGCTTGGCCAATATCACCACCACCCGTGACGAGTGTCGAGACACTTGGCGGTATGTTATTCTCTGCCAGTACTCAGCAACCAACTTGGTGGTTGCGATGCTCGTCAATGATGTGGTCGGTGCGCCCTTCCATATCCATGGTGTCACACGCACCATTGCAATGGCGGCATTCCATCCGTAGACAGCAACAGGAAAATTGAATGCCGTAATGATTCCTATGGGCCCTAGGGGATTCCACATCTCGAACAACTTGTGCTTGGGTCTCTCGCTAGGCAGATCCGAGCCGAGATCATTCGACTCAGTCCCGCCGCATAGTCGCAAATATCAATGAACTCCTGGACCTAGCCCTCGCCCTCGGCCGGGATTTTGCCCATCTCGAGACTGATCAACGAGCCCAACTGGCGCTTCTTCGACCTCAATCGATCGCCGATCTAAGGCGCACAATGTCGCCCGTTTCAGGGCCAGTAGGTCGGCCCACACCTTCCAGGCCTGGTGGGTGGTGGCCGTGCACTTGTTGTAGTCGCCAACATCGCTCGAAATTATGTGGGCAATGGGTTTGTCGTTGATGGGACTAATAGAGTCGTATCTCTTGCCGTCGCCGAACCAGTTCTTGCCATCAGAAACTGCCCCGATTCTCGTTGTCGAGCCCCAACTCCCGTAAAGGAAGCTGTACTTTTGTCGTCGATCAAGTAGGTGGTGGACATGGCTAATTTTTGGATTGTGTTATTGTAACACTTAAATATGGAGGATTCTCTGGTAAGCAATCTGGTAGATGACCAAATAACCTTCGTCGATAACATTGGTACTGTGACAATAACAAAAAATTTTCAATAACAAAGTTCGCAGTAAGTATTCTGGAACAGTTTCTGTGCGCGTTCGGCGCCAAATTCAGATGTCATAAGATTTCCTATAAATTTGCCAAAGTGATGCAGAGGCAAGTTGCCTCAGGCAACTGAGGATACCCGACATGGATCTGTTCTATTATCTCATGTACGAGGATACCACCTTTTATTGCCAAGCAGGCCCTAAAGAGACGCCTAATGTTCATGAAGCACTTCCAAGAGCCATGGAAATACGACGAAATCGTTGATGACCTGACGCCCAATCACATGAAACCAACCAAGGAGCTGAAAGAGGCCATCGCCAATGCGCCCAGATTGTCAGGTGCGCCGGCCAGCTCAGGCAGAATCGGGGCCGTATCTGTCTGATCAGGAACTTCAAGAGCTCGACAAGTTGGTTCCTGGCTCCATTTTGGTGGCCCAGAGCGCGGAGATTGCCTCCTCGCCCGTGTTTTCCACTCATTTCAGGCATCATCACCGAAGTGGGCGGCCCCATCAGCCACGGAGCAGTGGTTTCCCCCGCGACTGCGGCCTGCTTAGTGCCATTGGCATCCCCGACGTCACTCGAATCCTACAGGACTACGATGAGATCATCCTGGACGCTGATAATGGTCCACCATAAGGCTCGACAAGGCACCAGAACAGCGAGTGAACGGAATCTGAAAAAACGTAGTCAAAGAGGCAATACAAGTTTTATCATATCATACAACTGGACAACAACAAGGGGTCCTTTTTAATCTAGTCGCAGTCACGCTGACGCCTGCCAACGAATCAATCCATTGGGTCTATAAGCAGTCCAGCTAGACGCCACCAGTTGACTCGAGCAACTTTAGTATCTTCGGGATGTCCGTATAGACGCCCGCCCAGTTGTTGCGGCCGTCGCCGTCACAATTAGCCGTCCCATAGGAGACCAGCCCCATGACAGTCCACTAGTTATCGGCGGAGAGACACAGCACTGGGCCGCCCGAGTCGCCGGCGCAACTGTCGCCTTGACCATCCGATTTGGTGTAACAAACACGACTGGCGTCGGTGGTCGAGTGAAGCCCCATCTCTTACAGGGCGTCGGCTCCACTCTCAGCTTCTGCAATCTCCGGATAAGACGGCAACGACTGGCCATCCCGGAGTCTGCTCGAACTTGATTACACCCGCGCCCGCTGAGGTAACACTTGGACTTGGGCCACGCCGAGGCGTCTTGCGGCCGGCGCGCGGCAAACAGGCCGCTTGGACGTGCTCGTTCATTTGGATGGGCTGGCGCAGGTTCAATATGGCAAAATCAAACACTGTGTCGTCGTCGTCACCGCCCTTATGCCTTGGGCGACTTGCAGATGCTCTCCACGCGGTGCTCCTTCTCGTGGCTGTCCTTTTGGTGATGTCGTGGTCGCCCACCGTCGCTTGATACACGTCCGCCCTGTTCAGCTTGTTGTTCGTGTCCACACAGTGAGCCGCAGTCAGTATTTTCGTGGGCGAAATGATGGCTCCGCCGCAGGTGCCTGGCGAGAAGCCCACGGCAAAGCGCAGCCGAGCATACGATGGCCACTCGCCGTATTTCTCGGCCTCGCCGTTTATCACATAGCCCACCGGCTCGTTCCGGATCGGGCGACAGCGGATTCAGATGGGCTGTGCCGCAGTTCTCATCATCAACATCGGAGGAAATGTTAGCTGAACGACTGCGAAACGATGGGATCTCATATTGCTCCTCCTCGTCCTGCCCCAAACTTCCTGATGCAGTCGAGTTCGCGGGAAGAGGAGCAGCAGCAAATCGCAGAGGCGGTTTCATTGAAGGCGAGTCTGAAGGTATGATCGGAGGCCTCGGTGTGTTAATACTCGGACTAGCTGTGGTGGACAAGTCCGCTGGTGGTTTTGGACTAGGATTCGGAGGCGCCTGTGAAGGTTTCGGCGGCCCGCAAGCTGGACAAATCTTGGGGCTCGCAGGTGGGCTTGAAGGGACACTTGCCCAATGGAGGACACGTCGGACACGGCTTGCAATTGGTCGGCTGGATGATGACTGGCGGTCGCGGCGGCTTGAAGAACCTCGTGGCTGGCGCGTGCGTGGACCTCGAGGTGGACCAGGATCTATTGCAGGGCTCGCAACCCAAGAGGCCGCGCTTGGGAACCTCTTCCAACAGGTGGCCTATGACGCGCAACAATTTGCCGTCAGTGCTGTTCGCCATGTCGCCAGTTGGCTCGACTTTAAAATGATGCAATATCTTGTCAGCCAGCTTGTCTTGGCCTCGGGCGTCGTATGCTCAGAGGAGGACACGTTCAACGAGCAAAAGGTCTCCTTGAACTCCTTGGCCAGCTTCCCGTCTTCGATGAAGATGTTTACGTTCTCCTCAATAGACTTCATATAACGGCTCGACTCGGCTCGATTTTCTTCCTCCTCGCTTGCCCAGTCCTCTCTTTCTTCTTTCCTTTCGCTTTCTTCGTCTTCGTCTTCGTCTTCACCTTCCTTCATCTTCGTCCGTCTCCTCTTCGTCCTCCATAGTTCGCGCTTTCTTGGTTGACGTGTACGTTACAGAAAAAGGTATCTCCGACGGAAGTTCCGTGGGCTTGGACGGATCAACTGTTGTCGTGGAGCTGCTGGTGGCTTTGGGGGCCGCAGATGTGGACGGCTTGACAGTCGAGCTAGCAGGTGTCGGTTTGTTTGTGGTGGTGGTGGATGGTTTGATGCCAGGTAATGGAGTGGGAAGGTTGGGTGGATGAGATGGTGCACTAGATGGGCAGGAGGACAGCTCGGCCGCGGTGGACATGTCAACATGTCGGCT
This sequence comes from Oxytropis ochrocephala, assembly GCA_020916435.1. Classification (NCBI taxonomy): domain Eukaryota; kingdom Viridiplantae; phylum Streptophyta; class Magnoliopsida; order Fabales; family Fabaceae; genus Oxytropis; species Oxytropis ochrocephala. The sequence goes on from JAJHUT010000118.1 coordinate 100,472, forward strand.
TCAAACACTCGTGGGCAATCATACAGTCAGGTGGACAGGTGGGACAGGGCAGCTTAATTGGCGGTGGTTTTGGGAAGAATATGCAGCGAGTGCCATTGTCCGCGCACTCTCGTTCATTGGCGCCTCTTCCGTGTCCTGCTCGACCAACTCGAGGTTCCGCTGCCTCGTCTCATTATCTTCTTTCACCAAACTGCATGGCGGACACACCATCGAAGATCTAGAATTCCTCAGGTGCATTACAGAGCCTTTGGCACGCTCGAACATGATACCAATTACAGTCTTCACAGGCGAGGCGAGCTCGGCCTGGCCAGGCTTTTGTCCAACATCGTGCAACAGTTTGTTGGCTTTTGATTTGAACTGTTTGTTGACCCCGTCGAACTTGCCAAGATATTCAGAGATTGAATGGGCGAGAGCGGGCTGTGTCTTGAATACCTGTGCTAGGGCGTCCTCGAACAAAGCAGTGGAGCCCTGCCGACGGATGCCTCACTGTCCTCCCTGGATGAGTCATCGCTTGTATCATCGCTCGCCCCTGCCTAGCACACACCTCTCAGTTCCTACTACAACCAAACATAACAATGACAAATTAACGACAAGTCGTTGCTTATCCAACAATTTTCGCTCGTATTGTGGCATAATAGAACTGAGAGAATGGAGAATAATGTTGTTGTACCGACTTGTTGCGGGCAATCATTTTCGAGTGCGAGGGGCCTCTTGTGAGGGCAACTCATCAAACCAAGTCTCAGTCAGATCAGTTGATCAGATAAACCCATCAGATCCCAACGATTGAAATATCACACTTGATAGTCCATAATAGTCCTTTAAGCAGAGGTTAAAGCCCGCATTAAACTATGTTCCAAAAACATCTGCTATCGTCTCTTTTTAGAAACGTCAATGCAACATTCGGACAGTCCAATCCGGTCAGCTCGGCACAAGACTCAGGTTTCTTTTCTTCTAGAATAGGAATCTCGTATATTACGACCAGAAACCAGAAAGAATTTCAAGAGAAGCAGATATTTCTAGTACAATTTATGCTAGTAGAATAAAAAGTAATGTCCAGTTTCATATTACATATTAGAAAAACTCAAGTAAATTCTTCAAAATCTTCACTTCTATTTAATTATTAGCAACAAGTTGGTTGTTCATGGCAGGGAATGAGCTCGATCTATCACATGATGTTGGCTGAGATTTTTACTCGAGTTATGATTCTCAAAGTTATCAATCAATCAGCTTAGATATTACTACGCTAATATAATGCCATGTACGCGCCATTGTTAAATAACTGTGAGGAAAATAATGAACGAACGTGACATTTTGGTTTTGCTTGAATGGAGATCGCAAATGGAATTGGATTAAAAGATTAGCTAATCCATCATTGTGGGACATTCGAAGGATGGACACCGCAAACAAATCGACTTTGTGACACCCACAGAACAACCTTAATTGTTTCTCGCATGTGGGTTGGTCAGTCGTGTTGCACCAGAAAATGGATTTTCGACTTTCACTAGTATTTCAAAGTTGACGACGATGAGTTGAACGAGCAACAAAGCATGTAACTGCACGTTATGGACTACAGTAAGTCGATTATGGAATCAAGAATTAGAGCTGCCAACTAATTCGCGGAGATGAGGCCGGAAGTGGTTGATTTAAAGATGAAAGGAGGAGGAGGAGGCAGAATGATCATTTGGGTTGTGGTGCCAGATGTTTGACACCAATTGGAAGGCTGGTTGGAGCCGCTGATTGCAGTTCTCGTCGCCATCGCCGTCTCAGTCGTCTGTAATAAAATCTGTCGTCGACTGGACCTACACTTTCACTGAAGCTGTAGGTCCCTCGCACATTTTTCTGCGGCCCAGGGGCGAGCGGGCGGGACCAGGCGGGACAGAGCGGGCAGCCGGGCGAGGCAGGCGAGGAGAGTGGGCGGGTGGTGGTTATTCCTCGATCAGCGGGAGGAACTTCTGATATACGAAAATTACATTCCTGCAAACGAAGTTGCAGACAGTCGCTAGTAATCCATATAAATATACTATCCATGAACAAACAAACTCATTTACATGCATACACGAATGCTTGCATACATACATACATAACAACAAACCGAGAAAGTGTCCCATTTATGATGTCCCTCGACTGTATATAGCCTTGTCGTTCGTCTAGCCAACCACTCAAAAATTTGCCCATCCGAACCAAAACGGCGAACCCTATTCAATGGTGGCTGTTCACTTGGGCGCCACATTATCCTGATCGATGGCTTCCTGAGAGGATTAACACATAACAGACGCCATTACAGATGGTTATCGCGCAGATGTACACAAATTGCCCATTCCAGCCGATTGTGGGGGTGCCGACCAGAACTTACCTACAGCAGTTTGGTTCGGCAATCGCAAACCAACACAACAACAACAATCACACACAACGCCATCTCTGCCCGACACTGGGTCGGCCATCTCCGTACGAATGTGCCTGGAGCGGTCGGGCTAATTTAGTTCTGGTCATTTGCTTGCTTCTTGGGCCGACCGAGGCCGCCTGAGATGGCCTCGTCCTGATTAGGCGAATATTGAAGGCCAGCGCAAGCGCCAGCCACTTTGTTACTGTCGCTCTCGAAGAGTGTGTGGTGAGTAGAGTCGATGCTCCGCTGCACTTGTATCGGCCCGCAATTGGATGACACGCCTATGTTGCGGGTAGCCCCGACGCTGGAAATTCACGCGTGCAAGCGGAGTGCGTCTGGAACTAAGCTAGCGAATAGGCGTGACTTGGCCCGCGCTGCGTAACCAATCCAATCTCGTCCAGCAGCCAGATAAATCATGTTGTTGTTGTTGCCGGATTTGCCACTGGACTGGTAATACGGCCACCGTATCCGCCAGCTCCAGCATCCCAGCCGACACAAAGGCGCCCTTGTTGCCTCATATCAGTGCCAGTGGCCCTCCGGAAGTGGGGCGGGAAGCAGGTGTGTGTCCCGGCTGGGGTGGATCACCTAGATGGCAATCTGCGACTGTGGCCAGCCTCGGCTGCAAGGCTGGTTGGTTGCCTGCCCTGCCTAGCCATCCCATAACGTTTCGCTTGTTCTCCTAACGCACTGTCTTCTTCCGTCCGTCTCTTTGCGCTTGCCGGTCATCTCTTTAGCTTGAAGCTGCCCGCACTGGAGGTGCAAATGAGATTCCGTTTGCTTACGTAAGTTTTGTCAACAGCAGCAACAACAACAACAACAACAACAATAACATTGCTAGCCGGCTCTGGTCAACATCACAGCCAGCATAGCGTCAGACCTCATCGCCACCGCCGCCATTTGAACTAGAACCAACTTCTGCGACGATAATTCAAGTTTTGTCGTTCGAGGGCTCGCAAATTCAGGAACAAGAAGAAGAAGTATGCCATTGTGTGTGCCATGGCATTGGAACAAAAGACGCGGCAATCTAATGGGCTCGCTCAGCGGGCCCTTGTCTGAGGACTTCCAGCTGCCCTCGCCTGGCGACACAGACCCAGAAGATGGACGTCCGTCGCCTACAACATCCAGCCATCCATCCATCCGTCCCTCCATCCATCCGACTCATCGTCAGCGCAGCGGCAGATTAAATGCTGTTTTACTCTCGAACTAGGCTCAAGTGGACGCCTCGCTTTGTTAATGATTCAAGCCTGTTATATCTGGCCGAGGAGAACAGAAGAACCATTGGCACGAGGTCAATGGACTTTTTGTTTAACTAACCCACGACTCTAGGCTCTTCGTTGCTGCTTCTGTTGTTGTGAGGCAAATGTCTGGATGGATGAGCGAGCCATGCAGTAGTTGGGTAGTTTTAGTGGGCCACAATTTCGAGAGCAACAAAGAGAGAATAGACAGACTGCAGAGGCGGAGGACGATGTCGACGATGACAACCAAGACAAACAACAATAACTCTCGACGTCATGAAGGCTCTAATTTTCGACAATGACAACAGCAGCAGCAACAACATTGACTGTTGTCGTTGCAATGACGACAGTTAAGTAACTCTCTGTCGACTGGATGGCAAGCAGTGAGTTTCAAATGATGATGGTGATGATCAAGGAAGGAGAGAGAGAGGCGCGCATTAGGCAGAGCGCCAGTTGGAGAGCCATACAAATGGAGGAGGTAGTCGAGGTTGAGTTCGGGGAACATATATAGAGCATTCGTATGAAATATGTCGAATCGCGGCGGCGGCGGCGCGACAAATTTGTTTCTAGCCTCGACGAGAACATTGTCGAGCTAATCTGATTTGATTTAAACATCAGTTGGTGGGTGATTTGTTTTGACCTCTGGTAGGCTCATGTATCGTCTTTGGAGTTAATCAAAACACAAAACAGACTAGCCAATAGTACAATTGTCATGGGACATATGCAGCATCTCAGAGGAACACACGAGGGCTAATTATTCTTTGCCTTTTCACCAATGTTAGCCTACTCAACAACATAAACATCGGGACTGGATTGTTTTAAAAAAACAAGAACCTGGCACACTATTGGGTATTTGTTCGAGCGGAAATCATGTTCGATCTACAAATATTATTCGATAATAATAATATTCAGCATATTAACGAACCATTATGATGGTCGTGCTAGAACAATACATTTTAGATGTAGGCCGACGGCGACGACGATTACATGCGAGATCTCGCCACTTGAATTTTCGCATATACTACACGGAATAACACTGGCGCTGGAGGGGGCGTCGAGAGCGCAAATGGAGGCCATTTGCGGGCGGGCGCGCGCCGAGTTCAGTGCAATTAAACTACGAGGAAGCGCGCGCAACACAGCACAACCGGCGGAGTGGAGGCTGCTGGGGCGGCCCCGACCGATGGAACGACTTCGCACGAGAAGTAGCGGGGACGCGCGGCGACGCCAGTTTTGCCATCGGTCAGGCTTCCACTGCGGCAGGTCCAATGGCGACGGCGAACAAATGCGCTAACAAAGTGGGCTGCCACCGCCACTGCCGCGCGCTTTACCACGCCAGCGAACACTCGCACACAAAGATAGCGAACACTCACTGGCTGCCTGCTGCCCGCGCTGCTTCTCTGTAAGTACAAACCTGGCGAACTTTTGCCCAATCCAAACAACCTCAGACATTTTATATATATAACTGAGCGCTTGAATATTTCTATACTAAACTAAACAACGCGTTCAAATATATCAAACTCAATGTATTGTCAATTCTTTTAGTCAAATTATTAAATAAATAATAACTGATTCTATGAAAGAAGGAGAAAAGATTCTCACTACTCAGAGTATTCATGTTTGTTTCATCATCTCTGTGTTAATTTAAATGTATATCAAATCACCAATACATTTCATACCACAGAGGACAACATTTCATCTCATCATCTTCATCAACTTCAACATTGATATATCATCAAACATAAACTAATCAAATCAAATCTATTAACATACATACAAGTACATACATAAACAAGAATACTCATAACACAGTATTACAAAACACAATTTGATATTTATTTATCACTCTTTCTATAGACACACGTATATTATCTAGTCATTCCATAATCTACTTTACACACTTAAATACTAATCAAATTAGATTATTATATATCTCACAATGAAACTGGAGAACAAAACAATTACTGACGACCAAAAGACTGAAAAAATCATACCATAGCCTTCATCATATGGCTACCCTATGTGTGTTTCTCGTACTAGCCCTGCAAATCTTGATAGGTAAATTTAGACTGGTTGGTGTACATTCGGTAAGAACTTTATTCGCCGACGATTGGTCACTTTGATGATCTAACAATATCACACAATTTGTTTCCCTATCCTTCGCCCTTTACAGCCCAATCGCGCTCTGTTTCTGAAAATTCACATCAACAATCATGGCCAGCATAATCAATTAGTGAGCAATAGACAACAAAACAATGAGATTATGTACAATCAGCAGCCTCGCAAACGTCATCTGGCCAACAACCTCAGAATCGCTGCCAATCCGGCTGGATGTGGTTCAACAACAAGTGCTGGGTGACCACTCAATCGCGCCGAGATTTTACTCATGCCATGGAATTGTGTAAAAGATGTATATTCAACATTACCAACCATACATTCTGAGGATGAAAACGAGTTCTTGAGACAAATATTGATCTCACAATAGCCCAATCTGGTTGTATGCAAGACACAATCACCAATACAACAAAACACGCTGGTTGGACAAGTCGCCAGTGAATTACTCGCTGGGACGTTGGACAACCAAGCGAAAGAATCGAAGCTTGATTTGTATTAAAACAGAGGAGACTTGGTACATGAAAAGGCAGAGCCAGTTGATGGACAAACCAGATGTGTGTCGTTCTGGGAGGACGCCAAATGGGGTACACAAGTTGGTTGCTTGGTACTGTTGCCAGTTGTCTGTGAGAAAAGCTGACGCCAATTAGTCGCTTGATTGAGGCCCAAATGGTAGTATTATAAATCCTTTTGATCAGCAAAAGCTCTATATCCATCAAGTGTAACGTCGCTCTTCAATTCAGTAAGCTTTATTCAAGCATTACTAATGACCATGATTGCAACAACCATGGTAATTAACCAGCAATTGACAGCAAAATCAGAATCAGAACAGAGAAAACAACAGTAAGCAGCAGCGAAAGAATCAAATTTTGCCCAATATATACAGGATCCATTTTATTGTAAAACCTACTCACCCAATTGTAATGTATCATCAACAATCTAACTATCAGCTGATCTATAACAACCATCAACAGGAACAGGTGAGAGGTGCGATAAAGGAGGCAAAGCAACCGTAAACCGAGAGCAACTACAGGTGAGAGCAAGGTGGTAATGCAATTATCACACAAATCCAACAAGTAATCAATAGATTCATTCTCGATTGGATGAACAAACAATGGAACATGTGTCTCGTAAATCAACACTCAACAAATAACAACCATCAAGAACAACAACTAAACATATAAATGGTGAGTATGTGAGTAGACCTGAAGAACGAGCTAATTCAGTTCATTTGATTTGAAATACGAGGACATTTCGACTTATGTATTGAATAAGTTCTAAGCGCGTCAATAGTCAGAAACAAATAAATCAAATCAAACACTGTTATTATTATAATTGTTAATCATTTTCATATTAGACATGATCTAACCTCACACTATTTTCAAGGCTTCGACAAAATAGATAGAGTTTTTATTATATCTAACCCATCTTAAACTAAAGGCGGAGTCAAGTTCAATAATAACAGAATAATCCTTAATGGCCAGGAACTATTTGCAATGGTCGATGTTGATGGAAAGTTATATTTTCACCAGGAGAAACATTTGATACACGACACATAAGTAACGATTGCACCAGTTCATGACATTATCAAAAGTGAGGACGATGAGACTCCGAACGAGTTACATCGAAGCTCGTCTATTTACTTACGAATTGATCGTTTGAAGCTCGTTCGACAATCAGAATGGTGACCATAATTAAGCACTCATCAATAATGCGAAGGTCAATTACTACAAAATGGAGGACTACAACGGAGAAACTTCAAGGTTGTCATGTTCTTATTTGTTCAATGTAGATTGTCTCGAGAGAGAGGATCATGCACTGATGATGATATAGAACGCAGGCCACATGAGATGTTTTATTGGACGAGATCAGAATTTTGGTAATTATCCTCAGCAACTTTGTATTACTTGATTTTCAACGGACAACTTTTATATTAACATCAACACCATTATATTCTATATTGCTAACTATATACACCAAAACGATAGGTTTTTCACATGACAATAACGACGATTATTTGCACACCAACCAAACCAACACATTTATAAGAGACTCAAGCAAACACCCAAAGGGCTTCCATTCAACATTTAGATGGTGGCGGCTCCAAAACGGATTATAGAGTTCATCCACAAGAAAACCCATTTTGGAAACCCTTTTCTCAAGCTAAAATTCTCAAACTCTGTCTCTCCAACTGAATGCTTATCATTTCAATTCGGAACCAACTTATAAAAGAAAACTTTCGGAAAAATAACATACGGCGAGGAGATTGACTCATCAACAATTTTGTTTACAATCATCAAATATCCTCTTTCCATACCACTCCCAGCAGAACTTCAAGATTATACAGAGATTGATTATTATCACTATTATTAGAGCATCGTATTGATTCGAGAATAATGATTCAGTGACAAATCTTCAAGGTATGACTTTCATTATTACATACACATACACAATACATTAAGGCATTTCAAATGCGAGCATCTCTTTACATATTTAGATGTACTATTACAACTATCTAATGATTTTAGTATTGCATAGTATCTACACAAAATGAATTCAATCATCATGATCAACAACAACAAACACTACTACACACCAACTCAGACGTATCAGCGAATGTATATATTCATTTGCATTCAAGCGAACAAAGTTGACCAGAATATTAAACAAGAACAGAAACGACATCAAGCATATACAATGTATCATAATTGTATTCTAAAGACAAGCAGGCAAGAACAGGTAGACAAAACAAAACAAAGACAGTAACGTAACAATTGGAGAGACATCCAACAACCCAGTGAAGGATGAAACGAAAAGAAAATATCTCAATATTTGATAGTAATAGCATGTGAATGTTTAATTTTACACACTCCACACACTGAAGCCAGAACAAACAGATACCAATCAATTTGAAACTGAGAGATACAAACAGAATCAATAAATGCAAATGGAATTTGGATTTGTGACACACACAAAACAGGCAGAAACAATTTAGGAGACAGTAGATATCGTCTGGCGAGTAGTGTTATTGATATAATGAATGAACGAGAGGAATGGAAACAATAGAGTAGTGAAGTTTAAGGAGGAGAGTTTCATGGTGAACAGTTTCTAGGTGTGAAACATAATCAACCCTGGCAATCTGCTTTCAAATGCGTCCGTCTGGCCGGCTGCAAACTGATATTGTGTCTGTCATCTCCTCGACTGGTCGAAGTCAGAGCGAGTGCCACCCCCCAAATGACATGGTCACCATTTCCGAGTGCAAATGGCTCACTTAACCTGTGCACGAGCCATCAGGACTAACAACACGTCGTCGTCGTCGTCGCCGCCACCACCATCGTCAAGATTTTAACGCGCCGATGTGAAATGAGAAACAACGACCGGCCGCCATCGCCACCACCTCCACTCTTATCTATTGGCCCCCAACCATCATCGGTGGCGAATACACCTGGCGAGAATGTACATGAATATGGCCGAGGACGGCCTGGAATTGGATCAGGTTGGACCGCTGGGGTGTGTCCTGTCCCAGAATGGTATCACAATTAGGCCATTTATGTCACGGGCAACATCGGCCCGCCTGACGTGACTGGTTTTTGCAATAACCGCCCAACTTTTCCTCTTTCCCCAGCCATCTAGCGATTCTGCTCTGTCGTCTAGCCCCTCTGGTTTTTGGCGACCAAAGTGCGCCACCGACGACAGGCCAACGAAATTGCATCTCGTCCTCGCTGTTGTTCTTTTTGTTGTTGTTGTTGTTCTCTTTCCCTGTCCCTTCCAGTCGTATGATGTTTTAACTCCTTATTGTCGTCGTCGTCGTCGTCGTCGTCAGTGCAGAATTTCCGCTTGGCCTCCAGTATGTAATATACAGCAGTTCAGCTGACTGCAACCACCAGCAGCCAACTGGATTAAGCTCGACCTAGGTTTTAATTTGAACTGCGTTCGTGGCCGCGGCCTCTGCCGTTCAGTTATTCCCTTTGAGCTCTTTGTTTATTGTTATTGTTGTCGTTGGTCTTATTTACAGTAGTCGTTCGATGCTATCTCTGAAAGGTTGGTTTGGCAAAGTTGTTGTCGTGGTGGCGAGTGGTGGTGGTCGTTGTTGGCCCGCAATGACGACCGTGATGAAAGTTGAAAATTTAAAATTGATTTCTCTTGCGACTTGCTAACGTGTCTACACGCCAGCCCAGCCAATACATGGGCGGCAAGTGAAAGCGAGACAAGAGGCTGTTCAGATTCAGCAGCCATTTTCAGAACCCGTCCTATCTAATATATCCGTCGGCAAGGGCGCCCCATGACAAGGCCAACAAGCAGTGGCGGCTGCGATGGCGGCGTAAAATCACCATTCATGGAATTTGCATTTGTGTTTGCCTCTGCCGACGTCTGTCGCTCGATATTGCATTTGACATATACACTCTAATCCAGTTTTGCGCCAGTCATTTTCAATTTCTCGCCCGCCAAATCGGCCAAGCCCATGTTGGTGGGCCACTGCTCGATCGATCTGGCCGCCATCGCCTCATCTGCCACATCAATCAGAGTTGGGGCCGACCATCGAATGGATGAACTCGAGTGGTTGGCACCGTCGCCGTCGCAGCCGCAGCCGCGGACCAAATGATGGTGTCGGATGGCTGCCAGCTAGTCAGACAGCCAGCCGGCCAGTCAGTCAGTCAGACAGCCGTCAGACAGTCAGACAGACGACTAACTGACTGGCTGGCTGCACCATTTGACGGCTCCACAATGACTGCTGGCGAATTTTATCAAAATGGCTGACATATGAGCCGGCGCGAGAGACAGCTCGACATTCATTGACCGACTGACTGGCTGCCTGAATGACTGGTTGGGCGGCTCAAATGCAGACTCGTCCGATAATCATTTGGTGGCTTGGCACGACGGTACACGTCTTCCCTGGCCTCATTCACATAACACTTTCATGGAGGTGGCGCCGGCGGAGGCGCCGGTTTCCGTTCTCGCCCGGCCGCCGTATTGTTGTTGGCCAAGACTACAGGCTGCCGCTTGAAAGAGGGCCAACCCCTGAGGTTCCTCCTTGGCGGCGCCCTTTGCGGCTACCCCTCTCCGGGGCCACTTAACGCGTCAAGCCGGCTCCTTCTGGTCGCAATCTTGAATTATGAATTCCGCCTAACTTGGCGCGCCCCACCAAGGCCAGTAGGCCCGCCCCGCCGCTAATCATCGGCGGCGGCGGCAGCCTTTTGCTGGCTCTCTGCATGAGCAGCTCCCGTCCCTCGGCCGGTGGTTGTCATCTAGGAATTGGTAAGATGATGAAGTGCAATTTAAGTAGACTCAAACAACAACAACCATCGCTGGTATCACCAAAAAGACGACCACCACATGAAATGCAAAACATGGCCGCTAAATCGGTTGCAACAGGCTACTGGTCAATGGGTATTGTGAGTTGTGTTCCCAGTCTGGCGCGTTGAAAATTATTGTCTCCATTGTGAGTGTCTGATAAATTGACTTTGCTAGTACTCCACTTGATGGGGACGGCGGTGGCGCTGTCTGTAGAAGAGTCTGTCTCCGTCTTGTTCAAACCGAACAGGACTGCTGAATGGAATACTGCAACAGCCGCCGGCGGCTTGACGGCCTCTTTGGGAGGCTAATCTGGCCAAGGTTAACTCGACAATCCATCTCGTCGTCTTGAATGGCGTCGTCTGGGACAATTTGGGGCCCAAAACTTTTGAATATACCCAATTTAAGTGTGGCTGGCAAAATATGAAATGACATGTGCCGGTGGCGGAGTGCATGGGCCAGGGGCGAGGGCCCATCGAGGAGATTCACAAGATCATTAGCGAGCTGGCGAGGCGCACGTCTGAAGGGGAAGCAGGCGGACATGCAGATTAGATCTGAACGACACGAGATGTTCTCTAGAGAGAAAGGAGAGATCCCAACCACCACCACTACGATGATTATTATCATTGTTTCGCTTTGCTTCGAGTCGAATGCCAATGGACAGGAGGCCAGAGTTTTCAGGTTCGCGCCGAGGGCCAATGGCGTGACGAGAGCGGCCGGCTGACAGTTCGAGTGAAATATCCGCCAAGTGATGCCCAGTTTCTCGGCTCCACTTGGCTGATAGTCTGCAGATTCTACGCCAAGTGAGAGCGTCCTTCGATGTGTTCGCTCGACACGACGACTAGAACTAGGACGGTTGTCCAAATTAGCATCAAACTATACGGGGCCAAACGGGACCAGTGCTACTAGCGACTTTCTCGTTGGCCTCGCCTGGAAAGCGCTTCGAGCCGTCGGGTTCTCCAATGGCTTTTGGCGCCTCTCCTTCGACTCATTTATGAGCAACGATGATTCAATGGATGGACTCCAAGGCGGCCAAGCAGAGGTGGCATTTAGGATGGACTCTGTCGATTTTCGTCTGGCCGACTTGGGTCCAAGGAGGTCGCTCCACCTTGATGATAATTATTATTTGTTTAATGTCAAGCAAATGTATGTGTGTGTGTGTGTATGTGTGTTTGACGTGACTCAAACAATTCGACTAATATGAATTATGCATCGAAAACACCGAAGGACATACTTATAATCTACCTGTAAGTGTGTCAGGCCACCGGTTTGTTGGCTCCCCGAGGACGCCCTCGCTTGAGGCTCCTCCGACAGCCAAGCTCTCGTCCGCCCAGTCTGGCCCACTTTGCAATCGCTCGGATGGGCTCACACCTGTCTCTTGTTTAGTTGAGCGCGAGAAGCCCACTTCCTTTTCAGCTGCTGCTCCTCCTTCTACTCTATCTTATCCATCTGACGACACCTTAAAGTCTGGGGTGTCTGTCTATATGGCTCTTTAAGCGTCACTATCGACAGGTGCAAAGTGAATCTCACGAGACACAATGACAAACTAGGAGTAAGCTAATAAGTCTCTCGGTGTTGCCAGTCGACCAATTTGTAGCCAATCCGCGCCAACCCATACCTGGCCTTGCCTTGGGCGCTCACGAGGCTGGCGCCGATTGAGGAGGACAAAGTGGCTCCTATGATGTGGATTATATTTGTTCTGGATTTATCCTGGACGACGACGACGACGACGACAATGACGACGACAACAACAACAACAACTTTTGATGACAAAACACATTGCAGGATACTCCATCTAGGATGCTGGTTGTGTATTATCTAACTATTTGGCCTACTGTTTACTAGACTCTGCGCCCGCTCTGACATATCAATATTTCCCTTTGTCTATCGGCTGGAGGAGCCTTGAGAGTGGCGTCTGGGTCGGCCAGAGCTTGCGCGGACATGTGCAGTCGGAGTCCCGGAGGCAGCCCATCGGCGGCGCCCCAACGCGGCTACCAATAAACTGGACGACGACGACGACGACCACGACGAGTCAACAGCCAGCAGAGAGAGAGAGAGAGAGAGAGAGAGAGAGAGAGAGAGAGAGAGAGAGAGAGAGAGAGAGACGGACAACTTGACACTGGCTTGCTTGCAGCAGCGCCGGCTCGGCTGAATGTTGAACAGTTGCACTTTCAGTTGCACTTCCCGTTGCAGTTGAATTGGATTGTTTGTTCCTACAGCCTCTTTCATCCGCCAAAGTCGGCTTCGGCGGCCTACGGGCAATTCCAGCAGCTAGAGGATGCAATTGACGACATTCGATGGGTGCACTCGCCGAGGACGGACCGACTGGAGCGACCATTGTTGTGATTTTGTGGATTTTCGGGCGAATGGTCTTGTTGTTGTTGTTGTTGTCATTGTTGTCGTCATTGAATTCTATTAGTGTTTGTTCTCGCAAAGAGGAGAAGAAGAAGAAGGAGCAAAGGGAAAAGTGATAAAGCGAGTCTGCTACTTAGAGGTAATTACATGCCATCAATGATAGTGTCTAGAGCAGCAATCAGTGGGCTGGTGAGAGGTTTGGGTGCGACGGTTTTAAGTTGCGTGCCAGTGGCCGGTCAATCCAAGCTAGGCGTCGATGCGTCGATTAGGTGCGAGGCATAGCAAGAGAATAATCTAGTAAAGAGAACAACAACGAAAACAAGAAGATAATAGTTGAAAAACAAGTGTCTCATAGAATAGAAGCAAACGACAAGCCGGACATAGACTCGACAAGCCTCTTCTGCCGGCCGCAGCCGCCGCCGCTGTAGCCACTCGGCGCCCAACGATACTGTTGCACATTCGCTCGACAGAGAGGCAATTTGCGTGGCCTAGGAGCATTGTCATTGAAAACAGGTTGTCGCGAGAGATATAATGAAGTTTCGGGGCTTCGGGCGAGCCACGGGGACAAAAACATTTTGTTACAGGCACAATACAGCAACTGAAGTTTGATTGGCGCTGTTGTGATGGCCCAATCCAACAGAACCAAGCCAAAACAACGTCAATATGACTACCCATCCGCAACGAATACCAACACCAATACCAACAACAACAAATTCCAACCAGCCAACCAAATTGCCTCAAGCGAGTCTGTCGTCGCAACAAAACGACGGGCGGCCATCAACAACAACAAACAATAAACGTCAAGAGTAACAACAATTCAAACAACTTGACTGCGAAGGCAGCCAGTAATGAGCCAGCGGGGCTGCTGCTGGTGGCGGCCCATCGTCGGGCCCGTCGTCGATGCTGCTGTCGGCGCCCCAGGTGCAGCCGAGGCGCAAGAGTAGCCTAAGCGGCAATGGCTTCTTCATTGATTACTCGTGCACTCGGCGACGGAGCTCGGCCGCCGTCCAGCAGGCCAGCCGGGCCGACAGGGAGTCCATGATAACGAGAACCAGTTCTTGCGCACCTGCATGGGCCCCAACAGGCGGCGGCCCAGCGCCCTGCCGCCCTCCGCCAATCAGAGCCTACAGCAGCAGGCCGCATCGGGCCGACGGGCCGAGTCCTTCTGTGCCGGCGGCCGGCCGCCTTCAGGCGGTCAATGCAGCACCAGAACAACAACTCGGCCTGTTCTGGATTGGTCAGCCAGCCAGTCGCGAGCCAATTCGCGTTTCTCCAGCCAATCGGGCGCCACCAGCAACAGCTACCAGTTTCCAGCCCGCCACCACCAACAGCCATCTCCTTCACGTGCCGGCGGCCCTATCGCTGGCCGGCTCCCGAAAGACGTCCATCTTCGACCCGGTGGGTCACTCGCTGGCCATCACGAGCGCCCTCCGTCGCAAGTCCACCATGACCATGAGCTCGGCGGCGGCGGGCGCCATCGGGCCCGCCGCAGAGCAGGCAGCCACCATGCTGACGGTGGCTCGGACGGCTGCGGCCCTGCAGCGGGCGGGCGGCCCGCGCGCCAAATCGGAGCTCGTCCAGAGGGTGCCGGTGATCGGGTGCTCGCCCACCTCGATCAGGGCCTCGTTGGCGGCCCTCGACGAGACGCGGCGATACGAGAAACTGTTGCGCAAGCTCAAGAAGCACCAGAAACACAAATTGAAACGCAAGCAGCTCCATCGAGAGGCCGCAAGGCTGGAGGCGCGCCCACCACCACCATCAGCAGCATCGCCGTAAGAGTACCTATGCAACGAATAGCGATTAACAGTTGTTCGGAATGCGATTTAAGCATCAGGTCGATGTCGTCAACGTCGCCAGGCTCTTCAGCTTCAGCCTCGTCAGCCTCGTCCAACCAGTCGGATACTAGCCAAATACCTCGCCCCAACACTCTGAGGCGCAAGTCCATGCGGAGCCGTCAAGGAGGTAGCCACTCTGATGAATAAGGCGGCCAGCGAGCGCCTCTCAAGAGCAAGCGGCGGGCTCGACGGCGAGCTCACGGCCAGGATCCCTGCATGGACGGGCTGTCCATCTCGTCCACGCTCAGCTTCGCCTCCAGCCACACCAGCCTGCCCTCGATCGACCACTTCCCTTTGACCATTAGCGAGCGATCTCTAATGCTGCCGCTGCCAAGACGCCGCAAGCAGCGCCTCCGGAGACGACGATCAAGTTGACTCGGACGATGAGGCTGTTTGCTAGTCGTGAATGACAGCCGACAGACCAATAACGAGCAGTCTCGGCCCGCCGCCAGGCCACTCGATGATGAGGATGAGGCCAGGCTGGAGGCGGGCCCACAGGCGAAGCAAGCAACAGGCAGCACCACCGCCAAGAGGTCGTCGTCAATTGTCCGCAAAGCCATGCGAAAGCTCGCCTCTACCATCACTACTGGGGGCAGTGTCGGGGCGCCAACGCGGCCACAAGCAGCCAATCGCACCACCAATTAGGCACCAACCCCGAACGAGGGTTGCCAGCCGGAAGGCGGTGGAAACAAGTGGCCAGCAGCAGCAAGCACAGCAAACAGACAAGCACACCTGTCGTAGAAATACTGGCGTGGGCCGGCGACGAAGGTCTATCTCTGTGTCGGGAGGCTTAAACTACTGGCACTATTATTACTACCTACGAGATAACAGCCTGGACGCCGTCGACGATCTGCCCGTCCAGTTGGGCCCCACCAGCGGCGGCTGTGGCGGCGCCGGCGACTGCGGGCCGACGGGCGGGGTGTCGGCCGCAAGTGCCGCCACCCTGAGTGGGCAGTGGTGGCAGCGTAATGAGTGAGTCGGAGCGCCGAGCTCGGCCTCTACCATCAACTACTCGCTGGCTGGGCTCGACATTCTCAACACCAATTCCGATCCCGTTGCCCGACTGGCCGACAAACTGGCGGAGTCCAGCAGCAGCAGCAACTGGACTGGTCGGTGGGTCCAAATGAGCAGCCGTCCAGCCAGGCGGCCGAGCAGTTGTCTTGTTCGCCCGGCTCCAACTGGAACCAGCACCAGCCACTGTTCGACTTCAGCCAGTCGACGGACGTCTCGCTGAATCTGTCGACATCATCGACCAGTTTGCAACAATCGAGCACCTCGAGGAACAGCTCGAGCCCTGTCGTCGCCGTGTCCACTGTCTCGTCGGCGCCCTCCTTGACAAGCGGCCAGTCCCAAGCCAGGGCGGTCCCATTGGGAGGCTCCGCCGATTGGAACTCGGCCGGCGCCAGTTCGGCCAGCCTGTCGGGCGCCTCGGTGAGCAGGCAAATGAGCAGCAACGTTTATCATCATGTGGAAGGCCAGCATCATCATCATCATCAACAGCAGCACCACCACCAGCACCACCACCACAACCACAACCACAACCACAACCACAACCACAACCACAACCACAACCACAACCACAACCACAACCCCTACTACCAGCCGCAGGTGAATGCTGGCTGCCTGTCAGAATGGCGGCCCCGTCGCATTCTATCTCATCTCAATCCGTCCGCTCGGGCGGCCTGGCTGGGCCCGGCGGCGCCTCCAATCAGTTCCAGCCACTGGCGACACCCCAAAACCATCAGCAGCGGCCTCATCAAAGCCAGTACCTGGACCATCGCCACTGGCAGCCAGACCATCAAGCGCACCCAGACACTTATTGTCACGAGCAGCAGTGGCCGTCATTACCACAACAGCGCCAGCAACGGCAGCAATCAATGTTTCGAGATTGCCTCCTGCTACAGCCCTGGCCAGACGCTCAGATATTCACATGGCAACTTGCTGGTGGACGCCTCGGCCGCGACAGGCAGACAAATTGATTACGACCACCAGCGACAAGCCTCAAATGCGACGGCGACGCCGGTGGCTGGACGCCGCGACGACCAGCGCCAAGGCGACATCGATCACGTTTACGAACAGGTTTGCAAGGCTTCTGGTGGCCCTGATCACGTCGACTGGTCGCGTAAGGCTGGCGCCGCCACCACCACCACCACTAATGAAGAAGAATTGGACGACTTCCGAGCGCTTCAATCGTTGGTATAAACCGGCGGCCAGACAACTACAAGAACAACAGCAGCAACAACGAGAACAGACACCTCAAACGGGCGCCTCCACGCGGATGGGCCGCGACTCGCACCTTTCGGCTGAGTGTAAAATCACTTGCGTTCGACCGGCAGACGGGACTCTCCTCGTCGCCGGCCCGTTGCCAGTCGCCGTCGGCCAAGGCGGTGGGCGAACGGCCCACCTGGCCGATGGGCTCCGGGCCGGCCGGCGCCAGTGGATCGGGCGCTCCAGGCCGCTCACCTGGCCCGAGGAGCTTCTTGTCGTGGGATACGCTGACGAGCACCGACGACAGGCCGCTAACGGGCCCAATGCACTCGAACGCGGGCCAAATGCAAAAACAGGCCCTCGGCCGATCTGGAGCGCCAGAGGCGCCGACGGGAGGCCGCCAGTCGCCGCTCGTTCCGGCAGCCGCGAGCCTCGTGGATGGGCGCCGATGACACCACTCTAAGTGGGCCGAACTATCTTCTCGAGCAGCCTCGCCGGTCGATCTACCGAATCTAAATGGAGGCGCGTCTGGGCTGCCACCGCCGTCCACAACGACACCCAATCGACGGGGCCTAGCCTTGGAGGATAATGATCGGCGGCCACCACAGCAGAGAGACAAGCAGCTCGACGATGATAATAAGCAGCTCCAGCGAAAGTCAACACCAGCCAAGGGCGGCCGGCTCTTCCTGCTCGTCGACGTCGTCTCCACCGGCGCCCCCAAAGACACTGGACACGGAGAGTGCATTTCAATTCCAGTTCGAGGCCCAAATGAGTGGGGCGGCCAATCTGGCGGCGGCGCCAAACAGCCAGAAGACCAGCAGCAGCAACAACAACAACAGTGGCATCGAAATGAGTCGAGATGATCTTTCCAGTTGTTATTATCGCCACCATCAACATCATTATTGTGATATCTGTTCCAATCAAACGACCACTGGCGGCCGCTCGTCGCCTCGAGAGGCTCCAGACGCCATGACAGCTGGCATGCTGTTGGCGGCCGACTATCAACCGGCCGAGGAGGGCGCCCACAATGGACATCACCATCATCCTCCGCGATCGTCGCCATAAACAGCAGCATTCGGCTCGTGCAGGTCGCACCCAGAAGCCAGTCGAATATAGTTAATTTAGTCTCGTCGTCGGCGGTGGCGGCGGCGGTGCCACTAGCACCGGCCGAGTCCAAGTCAGACGCCACTGCTTCGGCCGGCTGGAGGCACTCGAGCCGGCTTGCTGGCGCCCGGCGGAGACCACTACTGGCCGAACTTGCGCGACAGTCCGGCCGGCCATTCTGGGGCGCCGATGCACTGCGAGCGGCTCTCTGGAGGGTGCCCAGAGTGGCGCAACAGCACCAACAACAACAACAACAATATGAGGACATTAATTCAGAGCTAAACAGCAACAACAATCGCACCAGACTCCGCACCGCTGCCCACTCCAAACGAATACCAACCGCAGCACCAGCTCCAGTTGCAACTCGCTGGCCGCCCCCAAGATGGGCCCAGTGCCAGCCACCGGCGGCAATCATGTTAGCGAGCCAGGTAAGTGCCAGTGGCCAGTCCATGTCCGCTTGCGGTCTTTTTTATTCCTCTTCTTTCTCTCTCCCTCCCTCAGAATGCCTCCAATTCAGCTCGCAGCCGTCGAGTAATGCGTTTGGCCAACACGACGACATTGTTTATGGACAATATAACACAAAGACAATTGAATTAGATCTCTGGCGTCCATAGCAACTGTGCTCGGAGGGGGTGTCTTGTCCGGCGCAATGCAAATGCAGCTGCCTGAATGGGCCTCGTTGATGCTCGAGATGGGCTCCTGCATTGCACAAAGTGGATGTAGGAGTCCTCTGGGGTGGTCGCCTGTCTCATCCGGCCAATCAAATCAATCGAATGAGACAAAACTCGCCTCCGCCGCTGATTTACTTATTCAGATTGTTTGCAGGCCACCCAGAAGGCATCAGGCAAATCTCAAGTTAATTCAGCATCACAAGAAGAAAGCGAATTACAGTTGGCTTGTTGTTGTTATTTGTTGTTGTTGTGGTCCTCCTTCTAACCTCCTTCCTCTGAGATGGCCTTTGCGTTAAATTTAGTGCTGACTTGTTGTTGTTGAGGTGGTCGTCTTGGTGGTGGGTGGTGCTGTTATGCGCTTAGTTTTGAGTAGAGAGGCCATTCCAATGATTGCGGGTGGCAGTAGATTCCGGCCATCCTCTCGGGCCGCATTGAGGCCTAACGCGCGCAGGTAATGAAGGAAATGATGGCCGGCCACACTGTCCCACCCACACCCGATTGGCCGTCAGGCTAATAGTTTAGTTGGTCTGTTTATGTCATTAAGGTAGGGCCAGGTGGAGGGCGGACAGACAGGCGGACAATGCCCCTTCAATCTGCACATTCTCGATTATATTGACGACGACGATGCATGGGATTTCCACTAAACGATCGGGCAATTGGATGATGATGACAGGAAGGTGAAAGGAATGGAGGTGAGCAGCGGCCAAAACAGTGGCCGGAATCTTTCTTTATGCCAACTTAATTACATTAACTTGTTTGCCGTTTGCCCTTTGCCTCGTGTCGAGTCGACTTGCTGCATCTGTTCTGGTTCTCTCCTTCTCTCTTTGTGGAGGTCAAGAGTTAATTTAATTTAACCTGCTCGTTTGCCCTACTGGCCGGCCTGGAGAGCTGCCATGGGACGAGGCCGGATCCTCAGTGTAATGATGAACAACAAACAAGATGCGACTGCTGCCGTTGCAGGCCAAACAAAGGCGATTTGGGCCAACTCTGAAGTGGCTTGTCCTGGTCCTGGTCCACAACCACCGACCGACCGATAGGGGGCTGCCTGGTTAACTGACTGACTGACTGACTGAATGGATGACTGGAATCCTTTGAAGTCTAGTTGAGTTTCGCTTAGCTCGTTTTGAGTGCTTTTGGAGGAAAATTTGCGCCCAAACAGCAGCACCAACGAGAAGCATTTGTTTCAAGAGGCTCTTCTTTGTATTTCAGTCTGCCGCTGTCTCTCTCTCTCTCTCCTCTCTCTCTCTCTCTCTCTCTCTCTCTCTCTCTCTCAATCAGCCAGAGTCCACTTGAGTGCACTTTGATGGTTCCACACTATGCAGTTGACTCCAGTCAAATCGGCCTCGACGTCCGCCTCCTACCAGCTCGACAATCTATCAAATCGGCGCTCTTTCAGCCATCCAGCCGGCAGCCAGCCAATGCATGTCATGCGCGCCCCTTAATCGACTCATTTGGTGCGATGCAATCCCACAAAAAGAGCCACCAGCAGCAACACAAAAAGAATGGGTCACCTAATGGAGGGCTCGTCTCCTCTTTCAGTGTCGGAAGGCTTTGTTTTCATAGAAACTTTGCAATTAAAGACTCTCAGAAGCCGTTGCAAGCCAACTCCAACAGGCGGACCCCTCAAGTGAACGCGCACCGCTACTACTAACACTAAACGAAATTTGATTGCCATTTATGCATACATTTGCGCTCGTTTATTGATCTGTTCCTGTGTTTGTTTCGCTAGTCTGCTAGTAGTTGATGCTGTTGGCAGTTAGATGATCATTCGGCTGCCCGTCATTGTTGTCAATTATCGATCTATAATGTAGCTGACGAGGAGGCTAGGAGCCATTGCAGCAGCATCAAACCTGATTGATTGATCAAACAAAGGAGCAAACAAACAGTGAGCGGACGGCCGAATGGATGGAGGCCAATTTACGGTGTTCGCCTCGTCCACACTAATGGGTGGCGGCGGCGGCAGATTTGTTGTTATGGTGGTGGTTGTTGTTGTTATGTTGTTGTTATTTGTTGTTATTGTTTCAAGGCTTGAGGCCGAGCTTGCAGACGGCGATGATGAGCTCAGGATGGCGTTAGTATGTGTCCAGTGTGTTTTCCATATATGATGCGTTAAATAATGCAAAGCTAAGCATGAGGAAGGTTGTTTGTGTCGGCAAACAAAGTTGTATGTGTGTGTTGGGGCAGACTAAACAAGTAGCTAGCAACTACTTGTTTGTAGGGCCAGACGCCCAACACAGACAGAGAATATGTGGTCCGGACAGGCAGGCCAAGCGCGAATTATTTTAATTTCCAAGAGCCGAATGACAGCAGCAAATTTGAAATCTCCGGCCGCCTCTATCCTCTGTTTGTTTGTATGTCTAAATTAACCCATCATCATCATCATCGTCGTCGTGTTGTTGTTGGTGGTGGTCGTCATTTCAGTTGTTGTTGTTGTGATGCTTCTAGCGGCTGGGCCTGAAAGTAATTTTGCAAGGCCCCACTCGCTTAAAATCGACCGGAGGATTGACAAATTGATGATCGACTATCATTCGGGCAGCCAGTTGGCGGAACACCAAGCATCAACGACAACAACAACAACTCAAAATGCCACTCAAACAACTCAAAAAGAGATGAGATGACAACAAATTGATGTTGTCTTTATTTAACAAGTAAAACAAAGCAACAAAACCAGACGGCCTCTGCTGCTTCTGGGGCTGCTTTGAGGCCGTCAACATTTGCGTCAACTCTTGCGAATCTCATGAGATTATAAACGCTGGCGGTTATTCGCTACAGATGTAGTGGTGTATCACTGGACTCAGGCTGGGGTGAG